>NGKH01000002.1:159770-189443 GCA_002162575.1 Sclerotinia glacialis | reverse complement strand
TAATTATTGTTTATCTAATTGATCTTATCAGAAAAGATCAAGGAATATTCGATTGGACTACCAAAGTAACAAAGTTATTCGAGATATTCAAACAAGCAATGGCCAAAAAGCCAATATTATTTATATTCGATCCTGAAAAAGAGATTTCTATCAAAACGGATTTCTCGGATTTTGCTATTGATATTATATTAAATCAATCAAACAAAAATAGAAAATAGTAATTAATTGTATTCTATTTCCAAAAACTATTATCAACAGAATTAAACTATAAGATTTACAACAAAGAATTCTTAACGATAATCGAAGTATTCAGGGAATGAAGAGTATATCTGAAAAGATCCAAATACATAATACAAATATTTACAAATCATAAGAATTTAATCTATTTCATTATTACAAAACAATTCAATAGACAACAGATCAAATGATCAGAAATTATGGCTATATACAATTTTAGAATTTCATATATTAAAGAAACAGAAAATACTAGAGCAAATATTCTAAACCGAAAATCAGAATATCAAGAAAACAAAAGTTATAAATCCTATACAATATTTAAAGAACAAAACAATTCTTTAGTTTATAATATATTACAATTTATAATTATATATAAATTAGAAGATAAACATTTTCACATTTTAATCCAAGGATATTATAAAGCCGATATAATTGCAATATATATTCTAAAAAAGCTAAAACCAGGATTCATATTCGAAAATGAAATAATCTACTTTTACAAGAAGATATATATTCTTAATTATTTATCAAAGACTTTTGTAATAAAACAATACAGATTGCCAATATATAATCATCAAAGGATTACAAAAATGTTTGCAAGATTCAAGGAAATCAATTACTTCTTACAAATAAGAAAAATAATTAAAGAAATTGTTGGGAATTGTAATATTTATATCCAGAATAAATCATTATAATATATTCTATATGATCAATTTCAAATATCAAATATGCTTTCTCAATTATAGAAATTCATTATATAGGACTTTATAATCAAATTACTATTTTCTAAAGATCTTATTATAAAAGTTGAATATAACTTTATATTCATTATAATAAAGAGATTAATGAAATTCGCATATATAATATTATTCAAAGAATTATAAAATATTGAACAATTAGTTTTTGTATTCTTTAGGAATATAATTAATATACACAGAATACCAGATCAGATAATTTCAGATAGAAACAAACTTTTTACCTTAAAGTTCTAGATTATATTTATAAGATTATTAGGAATAACAAGAAAACTATCTATTTCCTTTTATTTACAAATAAATGATCAAACAAAAAGAACCAATTAAACAATGGAAACATACCTTAGATGCTATATCAATTATCAACAAGACAATTAGGTAAAGTTATTGTTTATAGTTTAATTTGTATATAATACATCGAAAATAGAAATTATAAAAATTATATCAGTATATATTAACTTTGGTTTCAATCCTAAAATATATAGAATCCTGATATTACAAGAAACAAATACCGAATCAATTATTACTAAAGTTGAACAATTCAAGGATCTTCAAAAGCAGTTATCTCTTGATTTAAAATTCATATCCTTATATATAATAGTTTATTACAATAAAAAGTATAGTATAGAATCAATACTAAAAAAGGAGGATAAAGTTTATTTGCTATAATACAATATCGATACAAAAAGATCAAACAATAAACTAAATTATAAAAAACTAAAATTATTCAAAATTGACAAAATAATAAGTTCCATCAATTATTGGTTGAAACTATTTAATATTATAAATATTCATTCAATATTCTATATATCCTTATTCGAATCAATATTATCAAAAGTGCCGAATATGTCATTCATCAAAATCGAATTAGTTAATCTAGAAGCTATATATGATATCGAAACAATATTAGATTATAAATATATCAAAAACGAAATCAAATATTTGATCAAATAATTGGATTATTTATATTTAAAGAATATATAGGAATTCAAAAAGAATCTCAACTGCCTTGAGAAGTTATAGGCATTCTATCTGAAATACCCACATCTATCAATAAAACCTCAAGCTCTGCATCGGACATTAGCGGCAGCGAATAATCGAGGAAATCGAAAAAGGAAGGATCACTAGAAACAACTGCTGTAATTATTGTATCGATCTTCTCTTTCTTTATACATTCATTCTTCAACTTTTCCTGTTCTTTTATTATATCTAATTTATTTATTATAAGAAAATTATAACGAAGCATTTCAGAAGCATAATTACAAAAAAAGCATTATTGTTTGTTTAAACAAAGAAATTTAGATAAAGTAGTTTTATACTTTTGATTCAAGTGTTTTTGTTTACAAACAATATTTATTATATTATCAATAAAAGGATCAGAAACATTACATTTCTGATCACAATAAGTATATTTGTTATAATAAACAGAACTTTCCTTGAAAACAATACAATAATAAGAATATTTATTACAATAAATACACAAAGGTATATTGATACTACAAGACTCAATTAACAAAGCTAATTCGACACATTCTTTATATTTTTTAGATCATACAAAAGGTATAATAAAGAAGAAATATTATTCATTGATTAATATAACTAAATAGGGAAACCACATTATATAAACATTTAAAACAAATACTAGTTTAGAAAGGGAATAATGTTACAACAGATAATATAATATAATCATTTATATAATAGACCCTGCATATCAGGTATAATAAAATAAGGTCTATAAAAGATTTAGATTTAAAAACTCAAAAGGTCTTGAACACTCCAAAATATAAAGATCTATATAAAAGAATAGGATTCTATTACAATATAAAGCTTTATATTTAAGAACAATCATTACTTTTATAATATAATTACAAAAATAACAAACCCAATTACTATATTATCTTATCGATCATCTACTTGAAGTTTAGTCTAAACCTACCTCGCGTTCAGAACTTTATAGCCATTTCTATGTGGCCAAGAGGCTGTCCCCATAACATTCTGATAGTTCAAAAACAAATGTATCTTTTCAATTGGTATATCGAAACCGATCTTTTTATAGATTGGGTTATTAAATTTATTTCTAATAGATGAACGAACAATAAGATAGGGTTAGAATGATTGAAACACTTCGATAAATATACAAGAAATCGAATTAAAGATAAATATAAAATGCTAATACTGAATAGGTATAAATACCATAAATCAATACTATTCCAGAATTATTGTAAGGAGAATGATATTAAATGTATATATTTATTATTATATTCAAATTATTTAATTCAATCTTTTGATATTGGATATTTTAGTATCTTAAAACAAAAATATAGTATTCTAATCGAAGGGTTTATAAAAATATATATCAATTATATTTCAAAAGTTGAATTCTTTATAGTTTTCAAAATTGTATATTAATGATCAATCACAAATCAGAATATAAAAGTTGGATTCCAAAGAGTAGGATTAGTTCTATTTAATCTTAAAGTAATACTTTTTAAATTAAATATTCGAATCTACATATCTACTCCCCCCCTTTTTAATTCAGATCTTTGAATCTCTCAAATATTTTAGAATCCTACAAAAGCTTTTTCTTAATCAATATTAATTAAATCTCAAATAAATTGTTATCAATCAAACTCTTCTATATCTATATTCAAGATTATATTAGCTCTAATTAAAAATATAAAAATATTAGCTTATAAAAATACACTTTTGAATACAAAGATTTGTATATTTCGAAAAGCAAATAAGGTATTAAGCAAGCATCGATATACGAAAAAAACTCAATTATATCAAAAAGAAATATTCATTGAATAAAAGACTTTTGATATATTATCTCAACAAAAAATTGATATTCAAATTCAATATAACAAACATCAAAATAAGGGAAATTTTAATAAAGAAACATCTTCTAATAAATATTATAATAAATATAGAAAACCAAATTATAATTCAAGAACTTATCAAAACAATATAATAGATCCTAGATTATTAGATTCTTAATAATTTCAATCAATTGATTTAATTATTGTTGAATAATATAAATTAGAAAATTCAAATTGAGGTAAAAATGATGTATTCGATAATATAGTGCACTCGGTATTAAACCACGTTAATAGAAATGCAGATATCAATCTTCTAACCTTCTAACCTTTCAATCTTCCAATATCCTACCAACCGAATCCCATGCAAAACCACACATTAAGGCTGCGTTTGAGCTCAATAAAAATATTAGGTCTAATATACATTTGGCAATATTTGAGTGGGATTAATATATTTGAGAAAGTGATATTAGGGGATATACTGAACATGAAGAAAATATCGTATCAAAAAGCCACTATTGACTATTGTAGAGAAAAAAGCTTGAATATTTGTTCAAATAAAACATTAAACTCAATATTTTTATTGAGTTCAATAACTGTATTCGATAAAAGTTTTTTCAGCTAAATACTGAGCTCAATATATATTCACTAATTACAATATCGTATTCGGATCGACTATATTAGATCTAATATATTAAGGTATGAAATGTCATTTTCAAAGTTTTCCTCAATCGTATAACAGTGTGAAGGTGCACTATAAATCTATATTACCATCATGACGAAGAGGCTTTTGAACGTTATGTACATTTCGTGTATTTGATGGGTCGAAATGTAATAATTCGGTACACTCCCCTGTTGATACTAAACGAGAGTGTTTATTTTCCGGCAAGTGATTGAGTGGTTGAGGTATAAAGGATTATAGATGAGTAGCTTAGATGGATCTGAATTTATGTGGAATTTAGATATCAGGGATTGATAAATCGGAGAGGTTTTGGAGAGGATATTGTTTCATTTTTTGAGGCTTGAATTAGATATTGATGATCAGGTCATATACGCATGAATCTGAACCATCCTTCCGCCATTGCTTCGGCTTTCAAGCAAAACAATGCAGACGCAATGTAGGTACGTTGGATTCGGTAATCCCCCTACTGCATATATTCATCACTTCGCCTTGTCCAAAGACTATAACCCCGCCTTAGAACGATCTGATAATACCATACACATCATAATTTTAAGCATCATCACCCATAGCCACGCCAACCATCCAATCCTCCTCCCCCCCAATTATTCTCCTCATTTCTCCACGCCGCGCCACCATTCTCATCACATGCTCCAACGTTTGGGTTGCTGTCTGATTGCTCTCCATAGAGCCACGGACTAGTCGTTGGAGAAAACCAGCCCCCATGTTGCGGGGCCAGACGTTCTCCCCCTGGACCTACTTGATCTTGAGGAACGGCGTTTGGATTTCTCAAGGTATTGGTATATGTTTCTGAGTGATATGCAGTTACATCCTGTTGATCTTGTTCTGAAGAAGAAAAATAAAAGCCTGTGGCTGGGTGAGGCATATGTACATCGGAGTGTGAAGGGTAAGATTGAGGCTCTAGCTTTAGCTGAGAGGTGTACCGAGGTTGACCTTGGGGACTTTCAGTGTAATTTTGTGGATGTTGATAATTTAGATCTGTGTGGTTTTCGTAAAAGGGAGGAGTTTGGTAAAGATCATGTGCCGTTGGTTGTAAATTATAGCTTTGTTGCATAGACATAGGAATATGCTCTGACTTGTAGTTCAAGGGGCTATGATCAAATGGTCGCATACCAGGTGAAATATCGGCTTGTGGTTGAAAAGGGGGCACTTGGGATCTGGCAGAGTTTGCAGGTGATATCGGAACTTGTAGATCTTGGGCCTGTGCGACATTAGTTCTTCATAGCCATCTCGAAGAATATCGATACTCATACCTCAGCAACCATGTTACTACTTAGCTGCTCCTCTGCCTTGTAGTCTTCCTCATCCGATTCATCGCTTTCCGTATGTGGTTCTTCAGCATTACGAGATGAATCTCGGGATCTCTTGGTATATTGTGGGGATTCACGGCGTGCCTTGTGGACATGCTCAGCAGCGACACGATTAAGTTCTTGAAATACCGACATTCCCGGATGGCCCTGCGCTGCACCATGATCTTCGAAGCTAGAAAGAAATGATATTACGTCGTTCATTGATTGGATATCATATTGTGCCTGTATATCAAGAGGATATTGAAGAATATTTTCGAAAAGGGTGACACATGCTGCAAGTGCGTAGTGAATAAAAATGCTAAAGGTTTGGTCAGTATAAGTTGGATTTCGACAAAAACTTCTACTTGCCGTAAAATATTTACTTCCACCGGGCTTGACAATCTCAAACAATCATTCAGTAAATCGATTGTTTTCCTTGCTGCATTAACACAGATGGCGGCGCTAGCATACACTCGTGGGTTTAATTTAGGATCGAAGTCGCTTTGAGGTTTTTCATCCACCAGATCCAACGACCCTGGACCATAATACAATGATACTCGGTGAATGGTACTAAGGCATTGGTAATATCCCCATTGCATACAGACGGCTGTAACAATATGATTTTTATCGCATTTTAAAGGGTGACCTGGCCGAACTTCAATTGGGATTGTCTCACACCATTGTTGAAGTTCATCATCCAGCATCCCAACTATTTTTAATCTCTCCGTTTTGGATTTTGTAAATGATTTGGCGGAGTACAATCTATTGTAGATTCGACCCTGAAGTAAAGATAACATTGCATTATGGCGAAACGTAACAAATCTCCCATCGATGTCTTCCGGATATTGGCTTTCAGGGGGTAAGTCGACTCCAATATCTTCATCATGAATCACCGAAGGGCGACCCTGACGAATGCCTACACCACGTTCGACCATGATAGCAATCCAGAAAACGTTACGCCTTTGCTCTATTTCAAGCTCACTCAGACCAGAGTCAGATATGTTGCGATGGAGTCCTATGGCTTGTGCAAGTCGAATTGTTGCTGCTGATACTACAGAACATGGGTATACATCTGAGAGTGTGTTCAGAATGAATGCCTACCAAAAGGTTAATATATATCGTAGAGTGAAAGTAAGAGCGATTTACTAATCCAGCCATTGCCTGTACAGCCATAAGAGAAGGTGGTCCGAATTGTAAATCAACAAAAGTACTAGTTGCGTTCTGAAGCCATCCCCACCATGCCAAGCTTTCCAGCCCTCCGGATCTTGGAGAATTTGAACTTAGGGGTGAATTTACGGGCAATTCTTCTTTACGTATAATGGAAGCAAGAGCAAAACAGACATTGAGGCAGGCGTACCAAGCAGGGTGTTCTGAGCATTTGACCGGATACTGGCGTGAGTATCGTTCCATAAAAGTCTTCCGGTCGAACAGAGGAAACGAAGATATCAGCCTATCAAAAAAAACTGAGACGACGAGTTATAACTTTGTGTTGATGAGAAGTGGCAGATGAACTTACATTCCAGAATTTGATCCGCAATTTCCCTAGGTGGAAGAGGTTTGTGTTTATCATCCGGCATCGCATACCATAGCGACGCTGGGACGGAGTGTCGGGTCATTCTTATATGTTTTGCAGAGATCATATAGTTCGCAAACTCATCGTTTCCAGTCATTTTACTGATAAGTTGTAGGCCTTGTGGAGAAAATATAGAAAATCCAGAAGCGGCACCTGATGATGTTTAACCAGAGTATCATGGAGCGTGATTCCGAATTAACTCACCCCAAAACTCTTCAGTTCCGGTATTACTTATGTTTAGTGTAGAGAACTTTTCGAACATTGCAGCTTGATCATTTATCTCTTCTGATGGCAGTCTGTCAATGCCTGAAGCATCCACGCTGAGTCCCGAATTGGTCATAAAATGCTCCATCCGTTTCACTTTAGCTTCCAACAGAGAAATATGAGTATCCCTATAAATCAATTAGATGCGCTGGTTGTTGATTCAATTGCTTCGTACTTCTTTGTCTCCCTCTTTTTCCGTACCTTGGCCGTGACGGTACAATTCATCTCCCGTCCCTGGCAGCGATTGCATATTCCCTCCTGATTCCATTCGCATTTAACCTGATGATCATAAGTAAACTCATAGGCAAAAAAGCAAAGGAGCCTTTGTGATTGAATACCTTCATTTGTTTGCATGTGTCACATGCAGTCCCTGTATAGCGATCAGTCGGCGTTGCTTAAAAGGATGCAGTGAATAGATATTCAACGGGAACAAACTGTGTCGGGGTGTTCTGTTATCCATATCCATGCCATATAGATGCTCTAAGAGTCGAAGAGCAATTCAAAGAATAATTATAAATCTCAGGCCTGGCCTTCTTTTAGAGTGATGTTGACCCCTTTCGAGTCGGTTGCTTCGAAAAGTTTCCAAAGAATAGAAATAATAGGAGGCAAGGCCGAAAATTGAAGAATGTATGGGTGAACTTGTAGGGTGAGGTAGTTTCTTAATTGTGAGCTCCAACTGAGGAAGTAGATGAAGGTATCGCAGCACAGAGTAGAAAGAGGTCATGGATAGTAAGTATCAAGAGCGCCTGAATAGACTTTTTGACCTTATCCGAGCCCCCGCTTGAGGCTGAGTTGAGGCACAACTTGGCGCCTCAGAGCTTAAAGATGAGGTGATGATAGCATTAATAGACAAAGAACTAGCTACTTTGTGAAAGCAAAATGTATTGATGTGAAAGGATATAAGGATGTGAGGATATGGCGATATGAGGATATGAGGATATGAGGATATGAGGATATAAGGAGAGAGTTTTCTTCAACATCCCATTATAACCTAACACGTTTCAACCGTTCTAAGCGAAATTTACCTAATCCAGATAATTACAAGGTTATTTTATCCGGGTTGCGATTTTTGGCATACAATATAAAAATAATTCTATCGTAAATAACTCGAGTATCAAAGAAGTACACTCAATGTAAGAATATCGGTTTGTAGATCAGAAATACTCGGGTAGATACCGAGAAAGTACGGAAAAGCTAACACGCTAATGCGCGAAAGAGGCTAATACGATTTATTTATTCTTGGAATTCGAGTGGAGGCGAGGAAAAGTTAGAGTTGGGTCAAGTTGGATCCATATCTAGTTTGTTGGGTCTATATGGGTTCTATCTATATATAATCTAGATAAGGATCAAAATTCAAATCATTTAGCCACCAATCTGAAGCAAAACACGCTCACTACTACTACTCCGTATATGCAAGCTTCGGGAGCGGACCTGAAATGAGGAATATAATTGTCTCCATATCCTCTCTCCCTTTGATTATAATTCTCCGAACGCTGACAAAAGAGGTTATACACATACTGTAGTGGATCACCGGTACCAATTTGTGGTATGTGCATAGAGTTTTGGAGTTTTATACTTTCTGGCCGCATGCGAGAAGTTCCTGGCCATATGCGAGAAGTTCTCGGCCGTCTTTCACTCTCATTGATCAATAGACATCAGACGACGCCGCCGCCGGTAGGGCCCGTCCATCTACACAGCTCAATAGCACAAACGGGTACTAGCAGGAATAACTAGTGATCATTTGTTCCGAGGTGCCCGGATTACCCCAGATGTCAGTTGCTCTTCGTGCTCGGATAAGGAAATCAATCAAAACTTAATGACAGCTCATGTTTTCGGGCCGGCAACTTATAACATGCATTTTCCATGCTTTAAATAGCTTCACGATGGGACCGATTCTCAACAGCAATCTTTGCATAGATTTATACTGGTGTGTCTAGGACTTCTAAGTAGGCAGCGCATCCAAAGTAGCAAATGCTCTGTGTTGATGGTAAACTAAGAAAGGATCATCCTAACCTTTAACCTCCACGTATGACATTCATTTGCAAACTTCTTAGCCGCACTAATAACATTCCGGAAGACAACTACACGACTTTGAAATTTTTGGCGGAAACATCATCATAGCCAGAGCATAAACGATTCATGAGGTAGAGAAGATCAAGTATAAACCGCTTGAAGCTACGCAGGCTAGTTCCCTAAGCAAGTCCATGTCCATCACCATCTTCATCATCTTCTATCTTCCAATAGTATATTTCGAATTCCCGTCATGTGGCAGTAAGGCTCAATCCGCAATTTACAGGACAACATCCAGCACCACTCAAACCCCCTTCCAAGCAAGCACAAGATTGCCGAGTGGGAATGCCAATTCCATACCAATCATGAAGCCCCTGCCAAGAAAACAAAGAGATTACCGAGTGGTTGTGTGTAATGCCCCACTAGCGAGATTCAGACATCAAATTCCTGAGCTGACATCAACTTCCTGAGTAAACATCAGAGTCCAGATCTTCTCAATTGAGCAAGCAGTTCCGTTATCATTGCGCTCTTCAGTGAGCCAAGTAGATATATTGTACATTTGGCCACATAGTAGTGTTCTGGGACTATATCTTGAAACTATGCGGCCACTTTATAAAATGCCACAAAAGCTCTCAACGCCTTGTGATGCGAGCTCTAGGGATATCATTCTAAACATATCTCTCAAGTCGAGAGTTCAAATGACTAACAATCTTCCCCAAACTCACAATATAGAGATTGTCTATAGCCACCAGGCTCAGAAAGTTGTGCAGCTAAGGGAAGAGCATGCAATGCGTAATTTGATTTCCTTGCATCGTAACATGCGATGATTTGAGAAGATGTGAAGATTTGACAGAGGGCTCGTTCGTCCCAGAAACGATGAAAGAGTTTCTGAAATCATTCATTCCATCATTCTCAAATATTCGTATTTACCTTTGTTCGTTCTATTCATTCTGTCCATTCATCCATTTGATCTTGCTTTCAATTATCCATCCACCCTCGCCTGCTTTGCAAAATCTTACAACCCAAATCATGATCATCAAGCACCCCGCCCACAGCAAACCTGCTTTTCACCTACCAATAACATTCTTCCCTCCGCCAACCTATTTCTTTCGACCAACGCTTCCAAGAGTTTCTTTGTTAGGTAGTATCCAGTGGTGATACTAAGGAAGTTTGTACACTGCGATTCGTTGACAAATAACCGATTATAGTCATCTTTGACGGCCTCGTATGTGCGAGGTCGAGAGAGATGGGGCTGATATCGGAGTGAATTGACCGCGATTTGCCCTAGGAATATTGTGTTAGTTCCATGACATATCAAAAGACGTTGTAATTTTTGAGAGTGTTTTCGGCGTAGACTGAAGAGAGACAGGAAATGATGAGTCAAGAGAGACGATTGAGGCTCAGTATCAGAACCATGATAAGGCGCCAAATCATGCAATAGCCTAGCACCATCAAAACTCTATACAAACAGAATCAAGGAAGATAGCCTACCCCCAAGCCGCCAGCCGAAAACCCATATCAAAACGCCATTTAGAGTAAGATGATAAATTGTAAATGATAACTTACATCCGTAGGCTTGGGCGTAGCGATGAGCATTTCATGTACTCAAACAAGAGACCTTTGAAGGGTGAACGTACGTAGGTGGTTGTACCGTTGTGAATTTAGCAGGATTTGTTTGAAAGGTAAGATGTGATAAAATTATTGCAATATCTTGATTGCTTCTTTGTCTTTTCTCAAAGCTTTCTATTCAACTTCACACACAGTCCTCCCAAAAATATCTTTTCCCACCTTAGCTTGGTGAAGTGAATATTCCAACACCCCCTCGGTTAATATCTAAGGAAAACCAAAAGTAAATCAAAACCAACTATGATGAGATGATATGAGATAGTTATTATTCTTTTGACGTCTTTATCATTATTGTGTTTTGTAGATATTTAATTTTTATACTATAGACATTGACTGGACATATGTAGAACCACCTGAGTAAAAAGCATTGGGGAGAAACTCCCTTGTTGTTTCATTGCACTTTTGTGTATCTATTACAAGAGGCATTCCCCAAAGATTATACAGAAAGACTTTAAAATTTCCATGACCTTGGTTAAAATGTAAATTGGATTACTATATTAGAGTGGGTTTGATTACTCTGCTTCTTTGGCAACTGGTATTCTAGTATCATCTTCCATATTACACAACCCACTCCCTAATAACACTCCAGCTTTATCTTAGACACACAGCAACCATGATTTAAGAATGTATGTCCCAAAAATATTCCCATTCCAATGTATAGCACCGAACAAACGCCATGAATGCCCACAGCCATGTCCGTGCCATTTTTCATATCCGCATCCATTTCCATAAATTATTATTTCTTCCACTTGCACACATAACTCCAAGCTGCCCGCTGCTCACGAAGGACGCCATCACCTTACTCATCATCCTGAACCAACTCCTTGATCTCCCCACCATCTTCACCACCTCCCAGCCCCCCACCGTTTGCAGCCCCTCCATGAGCAAACTGTAAATCCCTCTTTCTACCCTTCCCACTATCCCCTCCATCTCTGATCCAGAAATCAACTTCATCGACAATATCATAAAGAATATCCTCTACAATTTGTTCATCATATCGATCGCTCGCTGCTCTAATGTTGGGGAGAGGGGATTCATTCTCATACATCATATCCACATCACCTTCTTCTGTAATTGAACCTGGTGGGGGATACCACCACTGAGGGCCGAAGTTGACTTCTGCTGCACCACCGCGGAAGACTGATACGGCGGGGAAATAACCAAGCATACCGTCGTCTAGGCCTTCCCTAGCACCGACCTGGTGTTGTGGTTTCGAGGCGGGTGGGAGGAAAGATAGAAGATCAGTAAAAGGTGTTCCCATCAACTTTCCATTTTTGTATACTTTAATAGACGAGTGTGGCAGAGTGCGGAGAGCGGGCACAGGGTGAGTTGGACCTAGATCTTGACTGGCAGATGCGACACCTCCGGTTGATGATATGACTGGCGATGGGTTCATGAGTTCTTCTAGTTCCCTGCAAGTGGAGTATTCAATCTGTTCAAAGTAGAGGTGAGTTTTGAAGCGAATAGGAACTCGATCTCGTATCATATCTGCTCGTTCCATTCCACCGTCGTCCTCATCAGTGAGATCAACTGCTGGGTTGTAATTTCCTTCGGCGACTTTTCGATGCAACTTTTCAGATGGTAAGTTAATTTCTAGCCCAATAACATCTCCTTCACGTATCGATTCTCCTGCCGGAAAAAAGTCCTTGGGACGAGACATCCATACTTTTTGTCCAGCAACATCCCGGATACCATAACTATAGGCATCAAACCCGACTGGTGCGTCTTGTGCTGCTTCTCTTCTTGCGAATCCCATACGAACATGACCATGCGCTGGTTCTCTTGCTTTATACTTTGGTACACCACTTGTAATCTTGCATTCCCAATACCAACGACCTTCCCTTATGCCCACATTAGCCTTTGCCATTCTGAAGCCCTTGTCGGTCGTAATGTGCCTCGCCGTTTCATCCATCATCACATGAGGAGCCGAATCTTCGAAACTTAATCGAGCACCGAAAGGTTCCGTTTCTGTTTGTCGATAGTAAAGAATGGAAGGGAAAGTCGGATCTGCTATACCGCGAGTATATCGGAAGTTCTTTTTGTTGTATACGCTATCTACATAAGCCTATGTTTCAATACAGTATGGGTTGGAAACTTACTGATCGGTAGTCTCGTGGAATTGAATCTCAGTTCCATCTGGCGCGATCTTGGTATGTGAAGGTTCGAGAGTCGGTCCACGGGGAGCTTCAAAATCCGATAGCTTCGGCGGAGGGAGCTTGTATCGTAGAGGAGCAATGCAGTTGATTGTGGCTTTCTTATTGGAAGAGCTTGATCTTGGATCGGGTGTAGCTCTTGCACTCCCTTCTGGCGCAAGTGATCCAGCTTTCGATTCCCTTTTCTTCAACGAATCTTTTTTAGCCCTCGGAGTTCGTTCGCGAATGCCTCCTGGTGTTTCATCTCCAGTCTTTTGAACTTTGAATTCTGGATTGAGGGGTGACGATACTGCAGGTTGAGGATCATCTTCTAGAGCACGCTTTTGTGCAAATACTGACAATGGCGGAAGGATTGGGGTATTTGCTGATGGTATAGAGCCCTTGTGTGGTGACGATACTGTAGGTTGATGATCATCTTCTAGAGCGCGCTTTTGCGCAAATGCTGATAATGGCGGAAGGATTGGGGTATTTGCTGATGATATAGAGCCTCTGTGTGATAACGATATTGTAGGTTGGTGGTCACCTTCTAGAGCGCGTTTTTGTGCAAATGCTGATAATGGCGGAAGGATTGGGGTATTTGCTGATGGCATAGAGCCCCTGCGTGGTGATTGTCCATCAACTGACATTTTTATATCCTGCGATCAAGCACAATGGTGGTTAAAAAAAGTGAAGTATGATTTGAATGAATTATTGATTTTGCGAAACTGGAAATCTTGAAGCTATTACCATTGATCTGATTGCGCACGGGCCAGTAGAGCTAAATCTCTTACCCCACACCAGAAGCTAACCTCCTTCGGCAGTTAGAGCCCAGATTTCTGACTTCACGTTCTCATTGATCGGTCACTGGGTTCACTAGTGAAAAAGATAACAAGTCTTGCAATTTTCTCTTATAACTGGTGATGAGTAGCAACATAAGTAATGTACATTTCTTTGGTGCTTAACTAGATATGAAAATCCTCCCTTAAAGCTCGCTGTCTCTTCCCCCATAAACTGAACGTTGAGGCAGCACTACAACGCAATTTCTTTCTTGTCAATATTGGGTGAGGTAGACTTCCACTATTAGTGGATCTTTATAAGTCCATATTAGACAACATGTATTAAAATTCCTCCATGTATCAGAGCATCAAACCCTCAATAGATAGATAGTAAGTTATTGTGTAATGTATGCAATCGACATAACGTCTTGGTCATCGTCATCGTCGTCGTCATCATCATCATCATCATCATCATCATCCTCACCCTCATTCCTCGAATCTTCCTCGTCATCGCTATCTGGATCTGGTACATATTTGATTGGTTTGAGATTCTCGAGCTTTTGAATTCTGGTAGATTTCCTCGCTGGAGTTAGAGGGAGTGGTGTGAAGACCTTTGAATGCGGTTAGAAAAGTATAAAGGGAATGTACTCATATGATCGTGAACTTACCACAGTGGGTGCTGCTGGCGTTGTCAATTTCTTTATCAAAAACTGCTTGAAATTTCTGAATTCCATTTCGGTCAGAGATTTGTCAAGATCCAAAGTCCAGTGCTTTGAAACCGTAACCTTTTTAAGGTCGCGGAGACTAATGAGTCTATCGAAACCATTGCTTTTATTGAATTTTCGAATGCTGATGTCGGTTTGATGCAGACGCTGTGCTTTACGATGGTAATACATCGGCTGGCCATCAGATACACACGAGCGCTGCAATACAATTTCCAGAGTCTCAAGGTGTGCGCAAGAGGCAAGTAGTCCAAAAATAAATGAATCCTTGGAATAAATCCCACTCCATTCGCATTTGAAATTGCGGGCATTCTGAGTCAAGATTTTTTTGCTTTCTCTGAGAAGCTTAATGCTGGTGGCACTCAGGTTGAAAGTATTCTTCCAAAAGAACTGCAAACATTCTGCTTTAATATAGCGACAAGAAGAAATAAGACCCAGCGCAAGACCCGGTTGCATACAGCCTTCGTCAAAGAGAAGAGTACTGGATCTTAAGCCAGATTCTGAAATCAGTGCGAACTCGTAAATTTTGTATCGCAACTCGATGGGAAGCTTCTGGAGTCGAAAGACTTTTCCACCTGCAGTACAAGAGTCAATTATGTCCGTGGGAAGCATATGTCATTGAAGGCGGATTCAAATACATACTTGCAGCAAAGACAGCTTTATCCAACTTTATTTTGATATCTCCCAAAGACTTCTGGCTAGCTTCGAAAACATTGACGCTGTCCGGGTGAGAAGCCATTCTCGCCTCATTTTCCTCCGAGCAAAGATCTTCTTCCGAAATTTTATCGAGATGAACAGCCTCGTATTTGCCGCTACCAAGCTTGCGCATCATCCACAACCCATTCTCGATATCGTCACTTTCCAAAGTAAAAGTCCTATAGATCCGATCAACAGGAGTTGTTACGATAAGCTCATTTGCCTCTTGCTGATGATCGGAGCTGACGGCATTCTTCTTCTTAATAGACAGCTTCGACTTTGTGGATTTGGTAGCCTTGGTTGCATTTTTTCTGGGTTTAGGCGGCACTACTTTAGCTGTTCTTTTATTGCGAGACATGGTGAAATGCCCACTGTAAGTAGCATTAGCAGAGTCAAAAGACACAAGTGATGAGAATGTGTTGCTTGAGATCGAATGTAGTCACCTGCATTCATACATTTCTTCTATCAGGAAGCTACAAGAGTTTCTGGGAAGTACATCCAGATCGATATCAATTCTGGGTACAAGAATAAGAAAACAAAAATCTGAGTAGATAAAAGGGATTCAAAACAGGACAAGGACAAGAACACTCACACAAACTTTCAAAGGCCAATCCTGAGACAGAGAAAATATGCAATCTCGAAGCCTGACAATGTAATTGATAAGAAGCAAACGGGGGATCCTGTTGATGATAATCAAAGACCCAATATCAATAGAAAGAAATGAAGAAAGAAAGAAAGAAACTTTCTATTGATTAAGATGGCGTTTGTGGAAAAGAAAGAGGGAGGGAGGGGATTAATGAATTAATTGAATTTTATTGTATTGTATTGTGTGTTTGTTTGTTGTCTTGTCTTTTCTTATATTGTGTTGTAAGTTTGAAGGAGATCAAAAGTAAATTGAAGTTGACTTAAATAAACTTCAATGTACCTGAAATTTTAAGCGCACTGTTGCTTTTTACGTCAGTGAATTTGTTGTACCAATCAAGGAATATGCGGAGGGGATTTTGCTAGGGAATAAGAGAAAAAGGAAGAAACAGTCCAGTTAAAATGGTTCATTGCTTCCATTGAAGCTCATAGAATCGAAATTACCGAATTAGGCGATTATGAGAATTATAGATACCAAGTTACCTAGGTATTACCTATCAAATGGTACGACATAACATTTACCTATAGACCCGTTATTGATATATGATTAAAATATCGGATTGAAATCTCTTCGCAAAGTACCGCATGAAGTTCAAAAAAGCAAAACCCCAAAGTGAATGAGTAATCAATATTATTACGATCGATAATACTTTTCACCAGAACCTCATCTCAAGTTACATAGAAGGTGAATACGGACAAAGGATATTCATTTTATTACTACAAATATGAATACAAGAACTTTGATGAAAATATAGGTGTAATTTTGGTTTTTAAAATTTATCATAGTTTTCTGCTCTTAACCCAAATGCACACCACCGTATGCGCTTCTTAGGCAATCTTTTAGTACACAAGTCCACTATTTCTGTATCAGCACGTATCATATATATCAGAATCGAAGCAAAGTAAAACTTACACTTGGTGGATAGCAGTTGGTCCCTCTTCATTGTAATCAACTCGTGATAAAAATCCCTTCGACAACCCTTGATCTACAACGAATATCACCTTGGCAGCTACTTGGGATCCCAAAAACACGGCCTCTTCATAAGTCCTCCACTCTGAGAAATATCCTGGAGGATTTGCGACCTTGATGCTAGTAGGCGATTGGGAGTGCGATGAATGTCGAGTATTTGCCCCGCCGTTGAATGAAGCGATTGAATTGTTAGGATTAAGTGCAGGATTAGATGCAGTAGTCGCTGCAAGGAGTAGAGGATTGACCGCACTGGCTGAGGGTACTGGATGTGGTGTCGAGGAGAAAGAAGCATTAGGTGTCATGGACCCCGTGGCAGAAGGTGTTGCTAGGTTTGATGGGAGTTCGCTCATGAACATGGTTGCAGAGCTTGGTGAAATGAGATATCGGTTATTGAGGATGGCAATCAGTGCATCCTTGAAGCCCCTGACCTTTGATCCTGATCCACAGATAATCAAAGAGTCCCAAGCATCTTGGCGTTTGGAGATATCGTCGACGGAAAGAATTGTCCTGTAGACAGTATCGGCGATGGCGTCCATGTAACTTTCACTTGCTGCTTGGAATCGTTCTAAGCCGATATCAATACCTCTCCTCATGCGGTCTGGGTGCTCATCTTCCCAAACTTTCTGTCTACGTGCCGTCTTTGCTTGTTCACGAGCTACAGCTCCATCTACTGCAACAGCCGGATCGGTACTTGTTGTAGCCTCAATGGGGGTTTCTGTGGTAGTATCGGTAGGAGATGGTGCTCCTTCATGATTCGTTGTAGTTACTGGCTCAGGTGTCTTTTGGCGTTTTGCATCTGGCTCAGGAAGTGATGATTCGTAGTGGAACGTGGCGCGAGGTCTTTTTGAATTTGGTAACCTCACCGGCTTAGCTGCTGCTGCATCCGCTGCATCCGCTGCCTCTTTGTCCTTTTGTACTTTTCTAGAAGCCTTTCTAGCTTTCTCTCTTTCAATCTTCGCTAGGTACTCTTGGGTTTTCCCACTTGCCACAATACTGGCAACATCTAAAACGCCATCATCCTTTGTGACATCGGCGCAAATAATGGTATCTTCGTCTATCTCCTCATTATTGTACTTTGATCTACAAGGAGCTTTTGTAACCCTAATATTTGGTTTAGAAGAAAATGTATCATTAGAGGCTGCAACGGTAGGGTTGTTTATGACCTCATCATTTCTTGAAGGGACTGCGACAATAATGGTATCATCGTCTATCTCCTTAATGTTGTACCTTGGTTTACGAGAAGCTTTTGTAACCTTAACAACATTTGATTTAGAAAATGTACCAGTAAAGGCTATAACGATAGAATTGTTTATAACCTTATTGTTTATTGGAGGGACTTGGACAGTAATGGTATCTTCGACATCATTATCGGTGTCATCATTGGGATCATCATCCTTTATATCTTCGCCCACTATCTCAGTGTTGTACTTATTTCTTGGAGGGACGTGGAAAGTAATGGTATCTCCGATGTCTTTATCGATGTCATCATCCTTTGTAACATCGGCGCAAATAATGGTATCTTCGTCCACTATCTCAGTGTTGTACCTTGGTCCACGAGGAGCTTCTGTAACCCTAACATTTGGTGCAGAAGAAGGTGCACCAATAGAGGCTGCAGCGGCAGGGTTGCTTACGGCCTCAACATTCTCATCACCTCCTGGTAGAGGGGTTGCACAAATAATGGTATCTTCGTCCACTATCTCAATGTTGTACCTTGATCCACGAGGAGCTTCTGTAACCCTAACATTTGGTGCAGAAGAAGGTGCACCAATAGAGGCTGCAGCGGCAGGGTTGCTTACGGCCTCAACGTTCTCATCACCTCCCGGTAGAGGGGTTCCGGAAGGTAAGATCTCGCAAATTGGACTCCTCTTCAACTGCTCCGCCATATCCCTTGTAAAATCCTTCGACTTGAGTAACTCTTGCAAATGCAATGTCATAGCCTCTCCACCCGACTGTGGTACATTTCCTCTGCCGCTTATTTGGAAATCCGTGACAGCAGTAATGTCAACCTTTTCAAATCCTACATCAATGACCGTTGAGTTTGCAATTCCAAATGCATATGAAGTTGCTAATGCACTGTCCATGATGCAAAGCGCGGGAGTTCTGAACTTTTCAAATATGAATTGAGTAAGGTCTTCATGGTTCTTGGCTGTCCAGGCAGGTTGTGCGATCAACATAACAGGAGTATGAAGAGTTGGCGACAATTGATTGTGAATATGATGTAGAAAAGCGCAAAAGGCAGGGAGGTTCTCAATTCGACCCTCTGAACCTTATCAGCACATGTAAAATCTGTAAGAAAAATTGCGCAAACCTTTCAATGGCCAAATAGCACCTTTATCATCCTCAGGAACCTCTTCTAATTCTTCTTCCTCATCTGCCTTGTTTTCTTTAATCCTCCCCATCTCAGTATCACCATTTGATGTAGCTGAGGTATCTTTCTTTTTCGGCCGAATTTTGTATGGCTCATATGTTTTCCCATCAGGAGCTAGGAACATACGTGTAGGGAATCGTCGTTCTGGTGGAGTGAAGGATTCGGGGAGACCTAGTTGAGCAAGAGTAGTTTGTGAGCCTGGCGCAATAATAAGGATATGCTCATCCTTAAAGAGTGGCATTTTTGCGAATGGCAGTGGTTAATTCGGATAAATTGTGGTGTAATTCCCGTCGGATTACTGGTGCGATGAATTATCGTAGTCAAATCGAAGTGAAGTAAGGCTGCGCTGCCGAGTATGATAAATTTTGAATCTAGTTGTTGATCTAGAATTGACGTTGTTTCTGATGGAGACGCGATGGGTCAGTTAGATGTTCAGTTAGCTGATCCGAGCTTTTGTACACAGTCACATGAATTATTGCACTAGTCTACTTTTGACTTAGCATCAAATCTCCAGAAAATCAAAACAAAGCATCAGAATGAACAATAACTTGAACCGGAAATATGAGGCATGTCAGGCAGCACTTTCTCAGAGATGTTTTTTCTTCAAGATGAAAGCTTCAAGTTCCACGTTATGCTATTCATGCTACTTATGACCAAAATTGACCCATAACAGAGAGATGCAGATTTCAAGAAACTCTAGAACTCTACCCAAGTTTATTAATCTCCTCCTTCCGGGGGTTCACAAACAGAATTCGATCCTTCGCAAGAAAAGCATCGATACGATAGTAATTATTTGTCTTCTCAACAATTGGCCAAAGTTTCTCAATTAAATCCTTATTCTTCTCTTCAGATATTAATTCCTTGGAGGCAAGTTCCATCAAGAGAGCGATTCACGTGGTATAATTCTCCAGGCCGATTCTCTGGACAGGAACCACGACGGCATCTGTAATACCAGGGCATTCGAGAAGAGCATGTTCGATTATAGTTGGGTTGGCAATCATCGTATTGGCGACAACTATCATATCGTCTGATCTTGCTTTGTAAATCCAGAGATCTGGTTTAGTAGGATGAAGAGAGTATAGATCACGAGCGGCGAACTTTATCATTGACGAGTTAGTGATTACCTAACGAGAAAATGTTTTGGAATTACCTGAAGACATAGAGGACATAGAGGACACAGAACTACGTTAAGAGAAAAGGGACGTAGAAATCAGAACATGTAAAGTTGGACGCGAGGGAGTAGTGATGACTGATAAGAGCTAAAACAAGAAAACGCGGTCACATACCTCTTTAAGATCAGGGAAGAGTTTAAAAAGCGGCTGCTCATTCTTTGGTTCTGGATTCCGCACAATAAACGCTTCAAACAGATTTTCAAATTCATGAAAAGGTCGAAGCTGTAACCCAGCAGCCGGATGCGCCTGGAAATATTTCCAGTCTTTGGGATCCCAATCTCCAATTCTCTGAATCAAGGGATAGCTTACTGATTCGGTGGATCCATGGGATGTGTACAAATCTAGTTTGTTCGCAACAGTATCTCCCAAAGCTTGAGCTACGTCTCCGCCTCCTTAACACATTATTCCGACCTGCCGGAAGGCCCACAAAAGCAGCAACCAGTGCAGTGAAACAGAGAAGAGCCTCTATAACACGTCCAGCTTTTGCATTACCACAGTGTCTAAGCGGGAATTCGTTCAGGTACTGGATAACTTGGAATTCGAAATCGAAAGTACCTTTGTGATAGTGTCCGCGGAAATTAGGTTCGTATGTTGATGGATGGAAGTATGTGATTTGAAGATATCCCATTGCGACGAAGGACAAGAGTGCGTTGAACATCAAGCCGGAGCGGAGAATCGAGGCTGGAGGGTGTGGGTAAGTCTTATGATAATTAGCATTTCTATTTGTGAGGGCGGTGAACTGCTGCTGGTCTTACCCGTTTGCTTTTAGGCCAGGATGTTATCTCAAATGCTATGCACGCTGCTGATATGGCCAGAGACATAACACCGGATGCCAGCGCCAATTTAGAACTCGAGACGTCGAGATGCTCGGGAAGAACATAGATTTTGAAAGTTTTGTGGCCTATGGACGTCTTCTGTTACACTCAAAGTACCCCAGGAAACCAAGGCTAGAATCGACCCATAAAAGCTAATAGTGGCAATCGAGAGGAGAAGAAGAGTGATGGTTGACGTCATGAACGGGATATGTGCTTGCCTTGTGAAGGCAGCCATTTTTCATCAAAAGTGTGCTGAACGAGAAAAAGACATCAGAACGAAAGAAAAGCTGCTCGTGAATATCGTAAAGGGAAATGACAGAAGTAAAAGAGAAGAGTCTGCAAGACTGGTAGATTAGTATTTTAGTGTGGATGTTAGGGCTGTGAATTTGATGAGTTGGTGAGATGAGGAGACAGATAATGTCCTCTTGATAGTTTATGGTTTGAGAGGAGGTTGTAGAAGCGGTTGGAGGCTGTGGTTGTGATTGTGTTTACGATTGCCCAATTGAGGGGCGTGGCCCACAATCAGAACACAGAATATCTGAATGCGTTTTCAAACAACCAAACAGAGTCCGGAGGGAAGCAACAACAGTCGCAGTGTGTCCTAGCAGCTACACATGAAATAGACGCTACGATACTTGCGCGGATACTTGATACCACAGCACATCGAAGTTGGAGATAGTCATGATTGACTAAGAAGTGTGTATCTGGATCGATCAGGCTCACTTCAAAGGCTCAATTCAGTGGTTGGAGCACCGAGGACCCAGCTTTCAGTACCTACCCATACTTCAGGAATTCAGCACCAGGCCAACAAGACGCCATAGCGAAAACCAGGATACTTTTGCAGAAGCAGCAGCAGCAGCAGCAGCAGCAGCGCAAGAACGGGATATTAGCGAATGACGCTCCCAATATAGAAATGTAAAGTAAATGCACTGATATCCCGCTACAATAACCAAGGATTGTTCATCTATTCATACACGGCATCTTTTGTCGTAATTTTTCTCCAGCAGGTCTGGTCTTCTATCCCTCAAACACACTATGTTGCAATTCCACCCCGAATTGATCCTTAGCCAAAAACCTCATCTGCTTCTCAAGATCATCTTCCATGCCACTACCCCATCCAAGGAACTGCCTGATCTTACTTCCCCAAAACGCTACATCAGTACTGAGTAGTACAAACCTAAACAAAAGATGCTTCCACCCATTAATCCATCTTTCTCTCCAACTCAAATCCTTGCTATCGACCAAACTGCGAGATGCCCAAAAACCCGTCATTTTGATACGATTAACAGGAGAGCCGAGAAATTGATTGTTGCCTTGCACGATGCGCATATTTCGACCAATGAAGAGGAGTTCACGTGGAAAATTCTCTTCTTCGGATAGGACGTCCCGAATACCTTGGCGGAGTCTTTCTTGGATCTCGTAATGACGTTCGGCGGCCGTTTTGCCTTCCAGATCTTTGGTGATGCGATCCTTGGTGCTACTGTCACCACCGTCATATGGACGCATAAGAGTTGCGGACGCGAAAAGATCTGGAGATTTGACGCCCCAAGCGGAGGTGATTTTATTGATAGAGGCATTATCAAAGGTCATGATTGCTTTCCAAAATTGACAGTATTGGTGACGGAATTCTGGAGTCATATAAACGTATAGACCATGATCAATCAAGACAAGTTCCGCTTGGCCATTAGGCTGTCGTCGGATAAAAATGTTTCCTGGATGAGGATCACAATGTACAACTCCCCAGAGGAACATTTGTGCGGAAAATAGATCAACCATGGTTGTCATGACTTGTTTGAGACTGAGTCCTAGACCGCCTTTGCCTTGACGACCTCTCCATTCCCCGCTACGATCAGGCTTAAGATTATCATTTGCAAAGCTGGATGGCGAAGGGGTTGATAGCGGGGTTCCTTTCGCTCCGGGTGAACCTTTGCCATATCCGCCATGCCAAGGGGCTGCCAAAGCTTCTTTGTCCCAAAGACGTACGCCTTCGATCCATTCGGTTGTCATGACTCGTTTGGAGGAAAGATCACGGTATACCTTGGGAATATAAACACGACCGTTCAACCGTGGTTCACCCGCTACGAGTCGGGCCATCAGCTCGGCGTTATTTGCTTCATTTACAAAATCCGTTTCCAACATTAAGCGTTCTGTAATGTAGGGCACTAAACTGTATAAAGGAAGGTCGAACCAATATGTATATACTTTCGTCACTACCCTTGATATATTGTTAGCAAAGCCTAGCTACTTCTGAATGCACTTCAAATGAAAGAGACTCACTTGAAAGCCCACAGATCCCAACCTACCTGGCTAGCAATCTCTCGTTTCTGCACCTTGATTGCCACTTCCCTCCCATCAGCCAACCTCGCCCAATGAACTTGTGCAACAGACGCTGAAGCTCTAGCTCTAGTCTCAATAACTCCAGACCCGGGTTTATTTGTGAAACTAACACCAAACACTTCTTCGGGGCTTTTGCCTCCAAAGTCTTCGCGGATAACCCTTTCTACATCCTGCCACGAATTCTGGGGAGCATCATCGAACATTCTCGCGAACATTTTCTGAAATTCAGGAGGTAGTAGTGCACTTTGCATAGCAATTGCTTGCCCGATTTTCAAATAAAGCCCTCCATTCTGGTGCAATAGATTGAACATCTTCTCGGCATTTCTCCTATGCAAGTCGGTAATGTCACCACCAAAAAACGGATTGGGTCGAAAGTTAAGCTTGTAATCGATTGCAACCAATATGCCCAAGCCAAATGTCCGCATTGATCTAGTCATAGAGGATGCGTATAATCGTGTGTCTATAAGGTAGGCTATGCCTGTCGCCGCCGAAACATACAGTAGCCTTCGTCCCCATTTTATTGTTCGAGGATATAGCTTTGGGGGTGCAGCTTTTCCCAACGATGCTGGTGATGGGGGCACGAAAGGCTGATACCTTTGGGCTTGCACTGAACGACTGGGAACCTTTGTGTATACATGGATTCCACTCGTTTCCCTCTTAGGTCGTATTAGGTATTGGGTCGAACGTTTTCGTGCTTGCTGTGAAATTTGATGTGAAAAAGAGAATGTATTGAATGACAACTTGTTACATGACGGTACAGCAGGCCCCGACCTTCTACCTGCAATACGCAGGTACATGTCTACTACCTACGTTGAAAAGCCGTTGGTGACTTGGAATACATTCAGGAAAGAAAATCTTCGATAAGTCGATGACGGTAATATGTATGGATGGATGCGAAGGAAAACTAGTTGGGGTTGATCCATCTTATCGTGATAAGAAATCGGCCTAACTTTGAAGCCGCCCTCGACATTCATCCCCCGAGTTTTCCAGTCATGATATAATCCGACCAATAAGAAGGGACATGGACTTGTTAAGTATTTCCGATGAAGATGAAGATGGAGGAGATGGGAGATGGAGATGGAGATGGAGATGTTTCCAACAATAGACAATAGACACAAGAAAGGTCAGTCACGTGTTTCTTTCGAAATCATTATTAAGATAAGCATAATAATAAATGTTCTTCCAAGGAGGAGTTTATGTTTTACTCTCAACTTGACGATGGTAATGATTGGCGTGAATCTTTCATAGGTTATATCATTATAAGAGCAAATGCAATGCCTCAGATGTTGTCACACTTTAGGTTCAAAGGCGCATGAATCCGAGATTGTGCATTTCCTATTCGAAGCTGATGGGTATCACTCTATGTATTACTCTGCGAATTACAACCCTTGGATTATTTGCCTATGAGATCTATGACTTTAGATGTCGCGTGAGGTGTTTGAAGTTTTTAGATGTTTGGAAATGAATTTAAAAGAAGCTTTAGGTGAATTGATGCCTTTGAACGCCTTAGTTATCTATTATCTTCTCCATATCATTCGTGTATATAAATAACTCTCTGTATTATCTTTTCATTATTTATACATAACTCTCTATCCTATCTCTTCATATTATTTATACATAACTCTCTATACTATCTCTTCATATCATTCATACATAACTAACTCTCTGTACTCTCTCCCCACTTCATTTTGTGGCGTTTCTCTTCTGCATAAATCCAAACTCAATGAAATCTATATGCTTACAAGAAGTAAAGTGGTATTGATTATTGATTGATTGATTGATTGATTGAAACGAGACACGCTTTGATAGCATAAACCTTCTCAGAACGGACGGAATGCCCAACCGAACGGACAATTACTCGAAACATGCATACCTACCTACCATTGAGAAAGAAGAAAATATCTGATCGAAAAGTATCATTTTCTCTCCTACAAACAAATGATTTCTTGATCGTACAATTGATTTCTTTACCCACCCTTCCTTTTATTGTAGGATTATCCAAAAATTGTATGGTCATTTATTTTATTGCTTATCTCACCTACACAGCCTTGAAATCTCGGAAGAATACAATTGTGGCTGCATCGAGGCCAATTGAAAGACATTCCACCACAAATCCCTCCAATTGAAATACAACTCCAACTCTCCAAATCCATCCATCCTTCCTTCTTCTACTGCAACTGCATCTGCACCTAGCCAAACCTTTCTCCCTTGCATTAATCCAAATAAATACACATGCACTTTTGTTTGCCGTGTCTTATTCCTTTTTCCCCCACCTGTTTCTTATTTTCTACTCTTATTAGTCTGTTCGAAGGCTGATTCTGGAGAGAGGACCCTACAATAACCTCCACCCATTGATTCAAGTCTTTATTCTTCACTTTATGCTCTTCTCGTCTTATTTGCATCGCACAAATTATTCAATTGATCGATGTTTGGTCAGGAGTGGAGAATCAGTAATTACTGTCTACGAATTGAGACCTAAGGTACATTCCGCATCGACATCACCTGGGCAACTCACCCTTTGATCGAAAGACCACGATAAGTGCCGCGTCTTGAAGACGCCGGCATTACTCAATCTTCTACGCATCTGGAAATCTCGGGAGTTCAAGATGTTAAGACCGGCAACTCCATTAACGATATTGCTACTCGCGGCATTCGCATGTTTGCTCATATCCATTCTATCAACTCCCATCGTCAAATCAATCCCATTGGCATCTTTCGATGGAGTTCAATTTGGTGTCTTTGGATTTTGCAAAGGGGACACTTGTAGTAACATTGAAATTGGTTACAGTACCGGTGAGTTTCAATTCTCGAGCGAGGCCTATTGTTTGGATGTAGGCTTCCGCGCATGGGTACTCAGAGCATGCCAAGGACAGGACTGATGTGAAATGGTTATTTAGACAGTCTTTACGATGCGACTCAATCGGCAACGTTCGACCTTTCACCACAGACCAGATCAACGTTATCTGCTATACTCATAATTCACCCCGTGGCTGCATTATTCACACTGATCATGCTGGTCCTAGCCATCGCCGCCCACTTCCACGCGCCTTCACATTCTCCTCGATACCTGTTGGGAATATTTATACTGAGCATCTTGACATTAGTTCTCACGCTACTCGCATTCCTCATCGATGTCCTACTTTTCGTACCTCATATGGCGTGGGGCTCATATATTGTGCTTGCCGCTACCATTATCATTGCCGCAAGCGGTATTGTATCATGCGCTATGCGCCGAACGTTGGTTAGTCGAAAAGCAAGAAAGCGTCGCATTGAGGAAAATGCAGAGATGAACGGGGAGAATTATTACAATCGTCAAGGAACTGATCCAATCACCCCGGTACTTACCGACGCCAGTATTTCAAAAAGTCCGGCAAACGAAAAGTTGCCAGAATTTGCTACGTTTGATGCGAGTAACAACGACCGGATTAGTGATGAGCGGATACCTCTGACTACAAGAACTCCAACCGAAAATTCTCCCAACAAAATCTCCAGTGGATCTATCAGGAGCCAAGGAGTGGATGGGTACAACGGACCACCACGAGCAGGAAGCTCACCTCTTGATCAGTATGGCAACTCGATAGTGATGATGCCGCCTGGAGGAAACGCATACGAGATGCAAAACCGGGATCATTCTGCGGGACCACCCGGACAGGCATTAAGCCATCAGTATTCCAGCAATTCCATGAATTCGAGAGGAAGGGGTGGTATGCCACAAGGACCGCCAGGAAGAGGTGGTTATGGACCACCAAGAGGCGGATACAGAGGAGGTTATGGAGGTCCACCACCAGGTCCGAATCGTGGAGCGTACGGTTATGGCCAACCAAGGGGGGGTTATGGTCCGAGAGGTGGGTATGGGCCAAGAGGTGGTGGCTACCCAGGTTCTTACAGAGGAGGCATGAACAATGGAATGATGGCGATGGGTGGCGGTGGGCGAGCTCCTCCACCTGGATATGACGGTCGACGACCATCTGATCCTTCAGCGCCTATGCCTATGGGTGGATTTAGGGATGCTTCTCCAGCACCGGCCGGTGGATATGTTACATATCGACCCGGTGAAACAAGACCGAGTAGCCTACCTCGTGCCGAATCGCCTCCACCGTTGGAAAATATGGAAAATATGGAAAACATTGGCATGGTTGGTCAGGCAATCGAAATGGTTTGTAGTCATTGCACTAGAGTGTTGATATTGAATACTAATTCAGCATTAGGATGCCTCGACAGGAAGTCCATCACATCCACCTCCGGGGTTTGTTGGACAATTCGGCAATATTAGAGATAGTGATGGGGATGTCGCGGGAATGGTGGGACTGCAGCAGCAAAAATTACAACAAAGGCATGAGACTTCGATGAGTGAGACGAGTAGGTATAGCCAAGATGAGTAAGTGTTCTTAGATCCTCGGATTGCCAATTCCTAACCCGTTCAGATACATACCACCAAGACAGATATGGGCGGGACCACAAGCAGGTAGATCATCACCTTTGAACCCGGCCTCGCAACCTATCGAACTTCCTCCAAGCCAACCTGCACACAAACTCGGAAACTCGAATGATGATTACTACGAAGACGTCGACCCACGCTTCGCTGATCCAGCTCCAGCACAAATTTCACCCCCATCAGTTCCCGCCATTCATATTCCTGGACATTCATCGGACCACAACCATGATCCTAATTCTCATCTTCAACCAAATGCCTTGAGTAATTTAGATGGCAACAACTCTTACAATTCTTTAGAGGAGCTCCAGTCGGGACAACGCTCCCCAGCTGAATCAGAAAGATCTACTTTTACGTCTGTGTCACAACGGGGGATTAATCCGAGATGGAACGGCGGTGCTAGTGGCTACGGGGGACCACCGATGCCAAACAGGAGAGTTGGTCCTCGCCGAGAGGATGTGCTTTTGAATGATAATCCCAACTTTGCCTTACATATGGGTCGTGGTGGTCGAGGAACGCCTCGCGTGATGCGTGGTGGGATGATACCTCATTCTGCTTATCCAGGTGCTGGCGCCTTCTGAACTCGATACTCCCTGTTTTTAGGAATTTCTTGCCCGTTATCAGATCGTCTCCTTTCACAGTTTCGCCTACCTTGGTGACATTAGAGATCCGGCTCGTAAATACTACAACTTTTTTTTTCTTTTTTTCTTTGTCGATATGTAGAGTCGATATGACCAGCGGCGTTGCGGTTCCTTTAAATTTCTAAAGCGTACATCTCATGGGACGCGTGGCCATTTTGGGCTGAGCAGCATCGCTGCCTTGACCTTTTCACAAAATGACGACGAAGTTGGTGATTTATTTTTGACAATGATTTTACGGCAATTTTGTGTAGCAAGCCTCACCTATTGGCCACTGCTTTGAAGGGGGTCTTTTGCATTCAAGGGTATTTTGGAAGGAAACTTGGGAAAGTGTATGGCTGGCAGTTGGGTTATGGGCGGCGTGGTTGAACATAGTGACCAAAAGGGATGGAACTGAGTTGCACAGCAGTTAATATAACTGGGGAGTGGAGAATTTGATGTCGAGAGCAATGAAAAGGCGTCACACATTATCGTGGTGAGGTGGATATTTGATCCACGGGACAAGGATACATAAATACATCAGCTACCAAGAGAACAATTAATGCATACCATCCATACCTTTCAAAGATGGAAAAGTTAGTAGAATTGTGAATAACGTAATGTAATCTTATATGAATGAATGAATGATTATGAAAGCGAGAGATATTTTGAGCATATGGACAGGATTTTGGAGTGATAAGTTATAGCATAGCATGATAAAGGG
>NGKH01000002.1:130695-142178 GCA_002162575.1 Sclerotinia glacialis | reverse complement strand
GTTTTATATATCAATATCTGCTTTAGTTCAAATAACTTTATAATTGAATTAATAAATGGTATATAGATACAAATGATATAAAAGAAGTTTTAAAGGTATATTAATATATTTTGTTATTATTTTCTAAGATAGATTACTAATTATATAATTATAGTATCTCGATATTATCTTAATCAAAAAGTTCATTTTAAGACAAGAAAAGATGGCAAAGCTAATGTTGGGAGTAGACGATTTTATTCTTCTCTTTATCCATTATTGAGCTTAGGACATATCTATTTTTCCAATCAAAGATCAGTATTTGGCATTTGCAATAATTATGCTTTTTCTTATTTATATTGGTTGTTGACCTGTTGAGCTGATTAATATAATCAAAAGGAAAATTGCTATTAATTGTGATCAAATATATGAAGACAACAATTAGGATAATGAATGTAAAGGTTTGGATAAAACAAAAGATGATGATCTTATATATGAGAATTCAGAGTTTTAGATTGATTCAAAGATCTCCGATTATGATGATAAAGATGATGAGGATATTTTTACATAAGAATATAAAGCTCTTTGTTATGAAGATATCCGTCTTTGGATTGTCCGAAATCCTACCCCTGAAGAATGTGATCTCTTTGGAATGGAGATCACTTTTGTTCATTATAAAGGAGCTAATAGAAACCCCAAACTGTATATTCTTGATTTGATGTGTTTTGATCTTGTTAATATAATATTTGTAGGATTATGTTCTTTTTTTATAAAGAAACTTTATCAATTCTTTGTTTTGTTAATTATATTTTAGTTATTGTTATCAGGGATAATACAATTAAGGTAAACGGATTTATTTATACCAAACCTTTTTTTACAAACAATCTATAAGATCTTACAAAAGCAATTCTGGTGTATTGGAAGTTAGAGAAACTTAAAGTATTAATCTTTCAGCAAGCGGTATAGATATTTGATAATCTATTAATATCAGAATATAAGGCCTTTTATTACTCGATCTTTGTATATTACTTTAATCATTTTGGTTGGACTGTTAGATTTGTATAGAAACTAATTAGTTATTGTTTTCATCGAGGTATTGGGAATGTTGTAGACGATAAGAGATTTTTGCAAATACTTTGTATTCTTGTTGATATCTTCTAGGAGCAGTTATAATTGTTGTATGTGATTAAGTAATAAAGTATAACCTTCAGATAGAAGTTTTTTGCGGATTCTATATTAACGAAAAGGTTTGATTTATTGTTCAAAATACAATATTAGATTAATTAACAAATATCGGATTTCTTTATGCTTTTATATATATAAATCTTATATATAATCTATATACCCCAATCGATATACCCGAAAAGATTTTGAAAATCCTCCCTTTAAATCCAGAGATAATGGAATTTAAAAAAGAATGTAAGGAATACAAAAGACAATATAAATTCTATAATCGAGCTTCATTTGAAATCCATAAAGAATATAAATAACTCTATTGGCAGATTGATTCTTTACAGAAATAATGTGATCAAACAATCAAAATAGAGTTCCGGCGAGATTATTTCGATTATATTTATAATGAAGAATTAGAGAGATAACTCCAAAAGATCCTTATAAACAAATATATTGAGTTTGTTATTCATTATTAGTTTTCAAAACGAATTCGACTCCAAAAGGTGTTTTGTGATCTTTTGAGGGATATAAATCCAAACGATATCGTCAACCACCGGATCTGTACTATTGATTTAATAGTAGCACTTTCCTATCGATAGAAATAAAAAATTCAATATAACAATCATTCAAATAAAGAATCTTTAGAGTTTTCTGAGAAACAATCTTTGTGTAAAGACCCTTTTCCTTTTCTTTGTAAAAAGACCTAATATATTATATATATCGGAGATAATCGAAGTACTTATGAGTATCAGATATATACTTATATTACTTCATATAAAATAATGAATTATGTGGATAGCCATTTGAAAGAAGTTCCGAAATTCCAGAGAATATCCTGTACTCGTCTTGTTTGCCAATCGAAAGGGTTTATTCTTAAATACTTATAGTACTTCAAGAATTATGTACAAACTATATATAATATCAATCTTCGACCCTAAAACTATCGAATAAAGTGTTAGGGATTAATATAATAACTTGAAAGAATTAATAGTCCATCGGAAAAGTAATTTGATTAGGGTTTATAATATATGAACATTTCAGTTGAAATATCAATTTTGACGAATACCCTCCTCTTTATTATTCAACTATAATGTCACTTTGGTGTTTATATTATTATCTCTATACAAAAACCAACAATTTCTCTTTCGCTTTTGGATCTATCTTCAATTGTTATTGTGTATCAATTCATTTCATTCGAATAATTGAACAGTTTGAAACGCCACTTTGTAGATGCTACTTCTAATTTGTTTGATGATGATAATACAGATTCAGATGGTTTTGTGAGTTTAAAAGGAAACGGGGATGGTGTGAAAAGATTGTTTGCCGAAATTGTAAAGCTAAGTATTGGTGAAGTGTTGTTGTTTTCCCCTAGTGTTATAATAGACATTGAAGTAGGTAGTAATGGTAAAATAACGATGGAAAGGTTTGATGATGATTTCTTGAAGATTCGAGTTAGGATAAGATTGACTGTTGATAAAGGCAAGAGTATTATGGCAGTTTAGGATATCAGGTTGAGGTTTTATTTTGAACCTATTTTTAATTTATCATTTATATTTATCAAATTTCTATAATAGACAAATTCCTGGTTATTAAGGATAGGATCCTTTTCTCTCAATATCGCATCCCTTCGTCCAGCTATATATGGAGTGATGATAAAGGTTTATTTTAGTAGATGGATTAGCTAGACCTTTATTGAGGCATGACTTAACATGAAGGAGGAAATGAAGCAAGACTAATCAATTTAGTATCACCTCCAGGCCAAACCGCAGTTTGCTGTGATATTTGGTCAGTTTTGGTCAATTTGGCGTATTTATACTTGTCAATGGATACGATTAAGCACGATCGAACCGTATTATATTCAAGACTATGAAGTAAGAAGGGAAGAAAATCAAGGGGATCTCTCATGTACATAAAAAGGGAAGAGTGAGGGGTTGACTGGAACCTTGACTATGTACATACAGATCATCTTTCTACAGTTCCTTGTAATTCATTAAATTCCCAAGACCAAGGCCAATCCTCAGTATCTTGAGCTATTGTTGAACAAGCTGGAGTGCAGTTAGCATCACAGTTCCAAATATCGAGGCTGGTTCTATTTTACCTATCAAATACTCTTTTAAGATCCGCATCGAATTGTTGAGGGGAGGTTGCGGGATTGGGTAGATCTTCGGAAAGAGGTTGTGAGATTTGGTAACTTGACCTGGAAGATCCGACGTGGATCGACGGCTGAGTGGGTATGAACGGTGTAGGTCGTTGCTGCAATAGTTGTGCGAGTCGAGCTTCTTGTTCAGCGTGCTGTCTTCGGTTTCTCTCCAGATCCCTAGCTGATTGCTTTTGCCGACGACGGATTTCAGCTTGATTAGGCCTCTGGCTTTTCTTCCTCATTTATATTCCCGGCAGCAGATACGAGCTAGGTAAAGAGTATGCTGGTGAAAGTAGTAAATTTAAAAAAGCTGTGGGGAGGATATGATTAAAATGCAGTTGTCATAAAACTTATGCTTAATCAGTATTGAGGTTAAAAGTAATAATGTTTTTGTTTCTTCTCTTTTGTAGCCTTCAAATATACACATGTCCAGATAATGATGCGTACAGCCGAGGCTAAACAAAAGTTTCATGATGCAGCTGAGCAAATGGTAATTGGATGTTTGAATCTCGTAATCATTTATTGACCAATCTAATAAATAATTCATTGACAAAATCTTAGGATAGCAAGTGATGAAGAATACGTACAATTGTTTCATGAGACATTTGATTGTTATTGGGCTCAACGAAGATGGTTGTGAATATATCCCTATCCTGAATAGTCGAGAATTGTATCATGTTCGTTACGCTGTAATAAATGTAACATACGCAATATATGTAATGTCACCGTAACGGATATGATAGTATATAAACAATATAGACTTTGTTCTTTTGAGTTGATATAGCTTGTTTTCCATAGGTCTGCCAAGGCTATCAAAGGCATGTGCTTTTGATTTTGATGATCTTCGGTCACGGACTATTAGGCTGGGAATAAGCTTGGAATACTTTAAGTAGATGGAGTGTACAGAGGTGTATAATGGGACAAGGATTCTCATTCAGGAATTCTGGCCTAGGCTTCATCTCAGAATCTGCTGCATCGCAGGAGTTACACTACAATTCTCTGTATCAAAGGATGTAATACAATTCATAGTAACTCTAAACTGATCAAAAGGTTAATCTAGGTTTGTAGCCGACACGCACTACTTCTACCGATCAATTTGAGAGTAAGAAAGACTCGGTTCTATTTTGGACAATGCCTGATTTGGATAATACCTAATTTGTTAACCTAGAGTACAAGGTACTCTAGGAATATTGTCCTGTGATATAAGTTAAGATAGGACACTGGCCATATGACTGAAGTAGTCCTAGTTCTAAAAAATCATAATATTGTCGTCTATCATCAAAGCTGTAGATCCGGTACCAAGCAACTTTCAGCATACCCAACATTTTATATACATATAGCCCTGCCATCTCTTTCAATCTTCTGTACAATCAAGCAAATGCTAATACTGCTCGGGCTGCTGCACCGAAAAAATCCTTGACAGCTTTGATCGTTATCCCAAAGATCTCAGCATTTCTCTCCTTTTCTTGTTCTTGTTTTTTCCATCCTATATCAAATTTTCCGAATTGACCATTGACCTTCTCTTTAACACTTCTCAATAATCCCCAATACATCTTCAGAAACTCCTTATCGTATTGAAGGTGTTGGCAAAAGGATCGTACACACAGATTGCAGGTGGGAAGGATGGCATACTTGGGTATACAAGTAATCGTAGGAGGGGATGAGTGCTTTTCGATCATCATCTTGGAAATTTCATCGCTAATGTCCTTTGGGAAGCCGAATAGGATAACAGCATCGTTATTGGATTGACCGTTGTTGTTTTCGAAGAAGTCAGCAAGAAAAACATCAAATTCTTCTGCCTTTGTTCCATATTTCTCATGGATTTCGAGAGTGAACATCTCAAAACAAGGGATATATCTACATTTTATGGAGACATATTCGATGATAGTGCAAGATAAGGTGCTCTCCAGAGCTTGTGGCCCAAACTTAGAATACAATATAGATGAACTAGAGCTAGCAGGAGAAGAAACCGGTCCATTCTGAAATATAGAGGGTGATAAAGGTGGAGTGAACAAAAACAATCTGATTTTGGTAGTCATTATATGAATAGACGAGAAACGTTGAATTTGAAGGTTTTCTTAAAAGGCAGAACTTGAACTGTACATAGATATTAAGCTCGAGGATATTATATAGAATTGAATCAAGTTATTCTTTATAAATACTTTTCAAAAAGATTGATTCCTATTATAACTATCTCTAAGAAAGACTCCCTCATAAAAGGCCTGAGATAGCAACAAACCCTTCCCCCACCCCTGTTCTATAAATTTCTACCACACCCCTCACCACCCCTCTCCCCAAACCTATCTCACAAACACCGCTTTAGGTACCATCTAGCTAGTCTTCGCATGTCTTGCGATTCTCTGGCAAATCTCTCTTCCGTTCTTTCTTATTCTCTTCACACTTTTCACATGTGCCCTCTGAACCAATCGTAGCAAAACAAGACTCGCAACGATATTTTCTGACCCCGTTTCCATGTTGTATCTGCCTCTCTGCTTTCTTTTCCCTCGCCAACTTCAACATCTCCGTCATCTCCGTCATCTCCTTATCATACTCATCACATTTATCATTCTCTGCCTCGATTATGTTAGACAGCGTCTCGTCTACATTTGCCTCGATTTGGCTACACAAAATCTTGTTCTGATTTTGCAATCCATCGCATATTCCGGCGGCTGCAGGATTCTGCTTCTGGTGTTGGATACCTAGGGGCTGATTGGTATTCTGTGAAGTATTAGCAATATGTTACCTAAATTGTAATAGCTTGTATATTACCATTGCCTGATACAGAGGATAAAATTGAGGTGAGCAGATTACATAGGGAAAGTTTGCCTTATTCGAAGTTCATAATGGAAAGACCTGACAGAGGAGACATGATATGTATTGGTGAAAGAAAATAGATCTTTCTAGCAAATATAGGGCTTTGTACTCTGATTTGTGAACAAACAATAGATCCTTGAAATCTACATCTTTCTTATTTACCTAGGGGTCTAGTAATTGTGGTAATAGCGGGAAAGAAATGGATCCTATAGATGTATCGGAAATGCCTCCTTAGCCGTCTTAATATGATCAGGATGGAGGAGAATAGACAACACAGGACATAGTCCAGGAAACACCAAGGTGATTCCCACTGTTTGCCTTGCCTACAAGGGGTAGAGAAGTTATAGAACATTACAGCGCCATTTAGCCTTCTATTCATCCGTATGGCTTCTTCTCGGTGATCGTTGAGGCCATCAAAAACTTCCCTGGTCCGCCAGCTGTTATCTTCCTCCATAAGCCTACATAGACACTGTACAAACATTATGTCTGCGCATCAGAACCCTGTTTCTCTGCTTCGAAGTTAAACACAACCCTACAACCACAAGTTGTCCACAGGGAGGCGAAGCGAATTTCGTGAAATAGTGCAAGGCTAGGGTATAGACACAAATGACTCCATAAAGGATGCTTGCATAATAGAAGTTCTTTTCTTTTTTTGGATGCCATGCTGCGAGATGAATTTGTACTATCGACAACAAATCGGGGCAGAACCTCAGATGAGGCAAACGAGACCCTGGCAGCCTGACAATAGTACATCACATCTTCGTATTCTGCATCTCTCTGCAAGGTTAAAAAGTATCCTATCATGCATACGATACGTAATTAGAAGATTTCGACAGTGTAACAAAATTAAAAGAAGTAATTTAGGCTGTAATCTAAGAAGATAGAGAGACGGAAACAACGCCAAAAAAAAGAACGTATTAGAACATGATCCTTATCTCCCGCCAACACAACCGAAACAGAGGCGTCGGAGCCACTGAACACTAGTACTCCAACGGGCTTTCCATTCTACCCATACTTCTTCTTCATCGTCTGGGTACCAACCGCTCGTTTTGTTTGATATGCTCGAACCTTCCCTGTTGGCCGACTTCTCCTCTGCTCCGTATCCCTTCCCTAGCTTCGTACTCGGAATGCAATCGCTCTATGCTGCAATTTCTTCAACTTCATTTAACTTTCTACTATTTAATCTTTACAAAACGATGTGACTCTCTTTATAGATCGAAACCTCCTCTGTTGCATTTCTTTTACCTTGTATAATATCAAGGGGCCAATTGTCTTACAATACATTTTTTTTTTTACAACAGCAAGCTTTTGCGATTTCTCTTCTACATCGTCCCTGCCGCCTATCCAGAATCGCACTTGTGGTTCCATTACAAGCCCATCTCTTCGGGTTTGCCAATCCGTACGCTTTTCACTAATCAGAGAGCCGTTGATCTACGGGCCCTCGAAACGTTCCTTGGAAACTTCAAAAGTTGTTATATTGGAACAAGAAGAGCTTTGATTATCAAGGAAAAACTGATTAATCGTAAATTAATTATTTTTCGAGATATCAGAAAAAAAGGAGCTGATAATATTTTGAAGATCCAAGTCTGGATTTACCAATAAAGTTAGCAAAAATCGAGGTTCCGATTCGTTGATCAATCATCCAAAGAAAATTGTACCAGATCGGATGCTTTTGAAACATTCGATAAAAGATTTCATAATGTTCAAAACTTATATATAAACTATAATGAAATATAAAAACGATATTTTGTAGAAAATGATTATTTTTAATCATGATTATACTTAGTTCTTTTAAGGTCGAATATTCTTAAAGTATAAACTCAAGTTTTAACAGATTATCTATTTTCAATATGACAAAATATTTCATAGAATTAGAATGATTATCTTCTAAAAGATAAAACTAGATCAAATCATATAATCAGATTCAATATATCGAGAATTGAGGGAGAAACCGAATATATACAAATTTATAATAAGAAGATCATTGATTATTTGTTACGAGGGTAGCCGTCTAGATCACATGGAAGTGTTCTAGGCTCTCGAGGTAGATTTATAATTAGACGTCAAACAAGGACTTAAATAATGACAATAATGAATATGTTATTTGTAACTAATAGTAGAGTATACTAAATGATTGATTTTGAATACGAAGCTTTATACAAAGGAAATCCATCTTGATTATATAGACTTTTGTAGTTAGGAATGTTTAAGGCCTTTCGTTCTTAGAAATAGGCTTTTCTAAATGTCCCTTGGAACAATCGTTCCTTATCGTTCTATTATATGATAATCAAGTTATATAATAGCTTTGTTATATAGATGTAATATTATCCCCTTTTTAGTTTAGTATTGTTTTTGATTATATATAAATAACTAATAATTCCTTGTATAAGATTCTTATTAGAATCATTTTCCATTTCTTCGATATTATGCTTTTTTGCCCTATTCTTATAAAATGTCGAAAGCATAAGGAGATAACTCGTTTGGCTCAATCGATTAAATAAAGTGGAGTAGAGATAGTTCTTTGTAGCTTTTGCTGGGAGAATGAATTTCGTTGTATGAAGGATTTAGGTAATTTTGAGCGGATATATTGTTTTAAATGTATGCGAGCTCGTTGGTTTTGTGATGTTGCATTTGCTTTATCGGATAATTGGAAGTGAGAGGTTCCTTGTGAAAGTGATTGGGAAGCTTTTGATTGTTAAAAAGAAAAGTTAGATTAGAAGGAGAAGGTAATTATATCGAAGTTATTTCGTTTACGAAAACAAAGGAAATATATTAAAGAATGTTGTAAATGTATAATTAATCGAGGCCTTAAATATTTGGACAAATTCGATGTTTTAAAGGAACAAAAGAGATTGGAAAATGAGTATGTGGAGAAAAAGAAGGAGCAAGCAATTATTGATTCGTTAGTGTTTGTTGAGATTAATTCGAATATATTGAACGATTTCGATCCTTTTTCCTTTTTGAATCCTTCGGATCCTTTTTGAGAAGATTTGGATAATATTGATGAAATTCCTTCAATAGATCAGGAGTATCAAGGTTCTTTTTAAATTCCCAAATGTTTTTCGAATATAGGTAATCTTGTTATTTGATTAAATATTTGATTTTCTTATTAATATATTTGCAATCTAGTATTTCTTCGATATAATATTCTCTTTTTGAATTGATTGGATCGATTTCCAAATCTAATGTTTTTAGTATTCCAAATAATACTTTCTCAAAGAATAAGATATAGAATATCAAGTAGATATTCATTGTATATAATAGTTTCAATTTGTAATTGATTGGTTCTATTACTTTATCAATTTTGAATGATCTTAATTTTTTGTGGTCTAGTTTATTATTTGATTGTTTTGTTTATATATTTCTTCGAATAAAATAAACTTTATCTTTCTTTTTAAGAATAAATCTTATACTTTTTGATTTGTTGTAATACAATGTTGTTTTTAAAATAATGAATTGTAAATCCAAAGAGAGTTGTTTTTGAAGCTTTTTGATTTCTATGATATCTTTTATAACTTCGTTTGTATTCGCATTTTGCAACAATAGTGATTTGTAAATCAATAAATTGAATCCAAAGTTAATATATATTGACATTATTTTTGTGGTTTCTGTCTTTGATGTATTATATACGAATTATATTAAAGGTAATAATTTAATTCAATTGTTTTGTTTGTAATTGATATAACAATAAAGATAGATTTTCATTATTTGATTTAATCGTTTTATCTGATTATTTGTTTGTAGATGAAAAGTTATTGAAAGTTTTCTTTTGATTTCAAATAATACTATAAGGGTAGATCAAAACTTCGATATAAATAATTTGTTCTTATTTGAGATAATCTCATTTAGTATATTATGAATATTAATTATATTCTATATAAATATATAAACAAAATTGTTTGTTGTCCAAATTTCACAAAATGATATTATATAAACGAATTTGATTAATTTGTTTGTTATCACTAATATAGAGTTGTATTTCTTTTAGATAATCGGATCTTTGGATAATAATAGTTTTATTACAAAATCCTAAATAACGGACTTTTAAGATTGAATAGATAATTCGGGGGTTTTGAGTTAATTATAAGGGGTATGCCGGGCAGCTTTATTTCTTATACAAATATCGCAGTTCCCAATTATATTCTCAATTATAGTCCTTATCTTTGGAAAATAGACTTCTCTCTTTATTTTGATAAAGGTTCTTACAATACCTTGATATCTATAAACTGATAATTCATATTATTCTGTAATATAATCTTTAACTAGATTAAAGGGTATATAAAGTTTATTATAAAAATAAATGAACTCATCTTCAATAATAAATCCTTTTTCTAGATTGTTTGGTATAATTAGGATTCTTTTAGTTATAACATTTGTTGTATATTCCGTTTTTATAATATCCTTGATAATATTGTAATTTATTCCTAAAGTAACAACAAATTGTGATTTGTTATAAATTAAAACATTGTTATCCTGTTTTAATATTATATACAATTCATATATTTTATTTTGTAAATATTTTGGTTTTCGGTTGAAAACATTTGTTTTAGCATTTTCGTTTCCTTTGATATATAAAATTCTGAAATTGTAAACAACCATAGTTTCCGATTATTAGATTTGCTATCGATTTAATTCCTTTATTATAATAAAATAAACTAAATTCTTATAATTTATATATATTTGTATTATATATTTCGATCTTTTCAAATACATTTTCTATTCTTTAAAAGCATCTATTATTGTTAGTAATTCCTTATTGTATATTTTGTAATTTAATTTGATTAACAATAGTTTATATAAATGGTAAACGACTGATTGCTATTTCTTATTCAAACCTGATTAGTTGAATATTGTATTTATTATATAATCTGAGGAGTTTATCTTTACAATTATTGATAATTTTGGATCAAAAGCTTTGAGAACTGGTTTTTCTATAAATGCTTTTTTAAAGTATTCGAATACTGTTTATATTGTTTTTGTCTATCGAAACTCCCCTTGATTTTTCTTGATGATCTTGATCATTGAGGCGACTATTTTCGAATAGTTCTTGATGAATCATCGATAAAAATTGATGAACTTTAAAAAGGATTATATTTCCTTTACATTTATTAATGATTCCTATTCTTTAATTGTTTTTACTTTATCAGGATTTATTTTGAAATCTCCGAAGAATATAATATAATCTAGGAATTCTGTTTCGGTAATATGAAATTCACATTTGTTAGATTTGTATTAAAGATTTGCCTTCTTTAATTATTATAAAACCTTATAGATATCCTAAATATATTGTTCCTTTGTTTTTGAGAATATCAATATATTGTTTAGATAATATATATAATATATATCTAAATGTTTTTTTAATATATTATTGATTAAATAT
>NGKH01000002.1:105627-130595 GCA_002162575.1 Sclerotinia glacialis | reverse complement strand
TATATATAATATATATCTAAATGTTTTTTTAATATATTATTGATTAAATATATATATATTATTGATACATTTATCAATCCGAATAATATAATCTGATATTTGTATAATCTATATCGAATTCTGAATATAATTTTTTATTCTTCATTTTCCTTCATTTTGATAAAATGAAATCTGTTTTGTAAATCAAACTTGAAGAAAATCTTGGCTTTTCCCAATCGATTTTTTAATTCTGTAATTAATGGAAAAAGGTATCGATCTTTGATTATTATATCATTCAATTTGCGGTAATCTATATAAACTTTTCTTGTACTATCTTTTTTTGGTATAAATAATATAAGGCTAATTGTTTATAAGATGAATTCTCTGATTCATCCTTTTTCTAATACGTCGCCAATATAATCTTTAAACATCCTTAAATTAAAGGCTGATATCGAATAGATTAAACCAAATGAAAGTATTTTGCCTTCCTTCAATATTATCTTATGATCTTATAATTTATATTTTGATAAAACTTTATAATCCTTTCTTTTTTCGAATAATTTCTTGTATTTCTGATATTATACCAATATTAATATCTCTTCTTGTTTCATTACAAGGATGTTTTCAAGCAACTTCTTTTGCTTACTTTTCATTTATATAGAAGATTCATTTTCCTTTGCTATTAATAGAGGATCCTGGATTTGATATCCTATATCAATAATGCTATTCGCTTTTAACTCTTTACCATATATATTCAGCCTTATTGACTCCAACATATCTTGTCGATCGCTTTTCTTTGGAAATGATATAGTTTCCGATGATCAATCAATCTAAGGGTTATATACTTTCAATTATAGCATTCCCAGAATGATTTATTGATTCCCTAATAAAACAACATCGAATTGGATAACCTCTTTGTATTAAATTATACTCATCTATAAAAAACGAATCTTTTGCGAAATCTTTCCATTCAATCCAGTTAATTATCTATCAATTAGCTGCAATTGATATAATGTTTGTTTTGCTTGAAACTATACTCCCAAATACTTCATAGTTCTTAATGTAATAAAATTTCCTATAACTTTTGAATCTATTATAGCCCGAATTGCTCGTCCATTTATTTTCGCATTGTAATAGATCTGATTTATTTGTCCTACAATATTTAGTTGTCCTTGATTCAAAACTTTGTTGTAATTGATTTGATCAATTTGATCAATTTGGTTTATTTCGTGTGATAGTGATTTCTTTGATTTTTCTTTTCTGTAGGATCTCTTTGATTTCCTTTAAGGGAACCAACTTGTAGCTTCCTTGTCTAATAGATGAATTTTGTAGGTTTCATTGTAATAAGCTGTCCAATTCATAATAGTATATTCAGCTATTTGTTTTTTCGATAATGATTCTTTCGATTTTGTTTTGATAAAAAGAAATGAAGGAATTTGTAAATATTCCAATTCATAACAATCTATAGTATTCAATCTTTTCTGATCTTGAAGCATTATATCAATTTCCTTTTGATGTTCTTTTTATTCGTAATTATCGTCTTTGATTGGATATAAGGTATATAATTGAGGTACAAAGGTAGTATTGAATTGATTTTTGCCGAACTTTTTGTAATAACCTTTTTTTGGCGATCTTTTGCTTTGACAATCCTTAACCCAATAACTTGATTTGTTATATTCGAAGTATAATTTGTTTTTATATCTTCATTCTATCTTTTCTTTAGATAGTTTTTCCTTGAACATTGTATTTAATTGTATCGGTTCTCTATAAGATTGTTTGTTTTCTCAAAGTCTTCCTTCATTCTTATAATACTTATTATAATCTCGGTTTCCATGAAAATTGGAAGATCGATATTCCTTTTGATACTTGTAGAACATCTTATTTACTTTAATAGATTCCTCGATTAATTTGTTTAAATCTTCCTAAGTACAATTGCGATCCAATTCTAACCTGATTTCGGGCTTGATGTCACGAACCACACTCATTATTATCCCAGGATTAGAATCGTCCCAGGATTAGTGTCCTGAGGCAAATGATAGATCACATAATAGAGTCTTTAGAAATATAAGCTCCTTAAAGCTCCTAGAAGCTTCCAGGAGCGTAGGCTTTTCAAGGCTCCAGGAAGAGATCAGTATATAATCAGAATAGTTTTATAGTTTAGGAGCTTTATACTCAATTTAGTTATCAATTAGTTTACCTATATTCTATTTGATCTAGTAACAACTTCACTTCCAAATGAACCCAATTGATAAAGCTTTAATCTACAACTACCAACCAACGAAACCTCAGGCAGCCGCTGCCTCCAGTACAGTATCGTTACACTTGAACCCTTTCCGATAATAATTCATCGTTGTATTCTCTTCTCATTCAATAATATTTATATACTTTCTGAATTCCACAACGTATTTGATTACTGACTTTGTTTACTTGAAGTTATAGATCTTGAATTCAACATTATATAATTCATTGATGTTCCCGAATACTTGTTGTATTTCTTTCTTGAATCCTTCAAATCTTTCAAAGATGATTTGAATCAGGTATATTCGCTTTTTAAACTTATTCAAATTGATGAAGTAATCTTTGAGATATGATTGAATCCATTTAACAACTTCTTCTTTGAGATAGAAAGCAGCTTAAATGCTTTTATCGATATTATAATTGAATTTATCCTGATTGAATTGAAAGTAGATCTCAAGTTAGAACAAGAAGGTTTCTAGCTTTTATCGATTGTCTGTAAATCGGTCTGATAAAGCGATTTTAAGAGTTTCGGTAACAATGATCTCCTTAAGGTCTTCAATACCTTCTATAACGATGTTTTTGTCTTTACCGATACTTTCAGGGGTGATCTAATTGATTATAACAAAGTTGTTAAACTATAATGTTTTGGAAAATATAATATCGTTATTTATCGAATCAGTATTTGAAGCAATAATGATATTCAAAGTGTTACAAAGGTAGCTGTCTAAATCATATAGAAGTGTTCTAGATTTTCGAGATAGGTTTATAATTAGATATCAAACAAAGACTTAAATAATAACAATAATAAATATATTATTTGTAATTAATAATAAAGTATACTAAATGATTGATCTTGAATATGAAGCTTTATACAAAGGAAATCCATCTTGATTATATAGACCTTTGTAGTTAGGAACGCCCAAGGCCCTCCGTTCCTAAAAGCAGGCTTTTCTGGATGTCCCTTGGAACGGTCGTTCCTCACCGTTCCATCACATGACAACCAAGTCATGTGACAGCCTTGTTACACAGATGTAACATTATTCAATTAATTATTAGAGACTTTCCAATATATTAGTTTTCAAGAACAAGAAAGTAAATAGTTTCTTTATTATCATTAAATATACTGAATAAAGTATAGAAAATGAAATAAGATTTGGGAAATGTATTTGTGTTATTCTTCTTTATAATTATGCAAAATGCTTATATTGATTGCCTTGTTCTACAATTTACTTTTATACAATAAAATAGATGTTCCTTTTTTCTAATAGAACAGAAATCAGGTCTTGTAGCTTTTATAACTTGTTCTATTTAATAAAGAGATCAAACAATGATAAAAAGAGTTATCCAAATAAAATCTCTGCAAGTGCTTGGATGTTTATACGAATTCTTTAACCGATCCCATAAGGATCGCTAAGCACTTTCTTATATAAGGTGATAATGAGACTCACATTTCACTTAACACATGATTTGGTGCGCATTTTTAGCGCCCGCAACAGCATTCATTCCTCTGAAAGAATTCTAGCTCCGGTACTCTGGTCAAACTCTTTCTCGACTTCGACTATGCCTTATTGTGATATTAGAATATTTATTTTTGAGATACAAAAGTCAACAAATTACTTTTTCGTAATCCCCGGAACTAGGAGGACAGCAAGGATACTGTAGTTTGAATACAGTGGTTGGAAGGGTAAATATTGTAAGACATTTAAGCTTATTTATTGGTCAAAACCCTTGTATAGGGAGCTACTCTTTGGTTTGTTTTACAATACTTGCTCTTTCAACCTATATAGAAGATTTACAATCTGAAAAGCATCAATGAGGGTATGGGAGTCAAGGGTCCAGAGCAATATTCGGACAGTGGTAGAGAGGGGCTTTCAACACAAACTGTGTTTGGGATGCGCAACGCATCCTTAACTTTTACAATTGAAGATGACTGCTATAATATAAATCATATCACTTTGAGAATATGGTATGTATAAACTTCCATCATATCCATTCTACATTCATTGATTTCCTCAAAAATCTTCTGCTCGTATATCGAAAATGTCTCTCAACGTTCTTCTCGATGGTTTATTGGCTTCCATCAACAGTTCCACCAGCCAAGGCGATTCCACAAATCTACCTAATCAGTTATTCGAGTCTACCATCCCAGGCTACCGCCTGCTTCATAATTTTGTTCTTCAAACGTTCATGTGCGGAGGTTGAAGGATGGGTGGAAGGCTTGTTGGATCCAAAGGCGAAGAATGGCGATTTGTAAGGATACTTTAAGTAAGTGATAAGGATAGATAATCGATGATTGGGAGCGATGGTTTGTATGTAATTCGGGATCCTTGCTTAACAACAAGATTGGGTGATATAATACAAAAATTGCAATCCATTATTTTATTGGGCAAACCCCAGTCAGTAATTAATTGCGAATCCACTGGCCCGATCGGATAACCGAACAAATGCATACTTGAGCATTTCCCTGGTCATTTGCTGTTCTCCAAAAGCAAAGCTTCACAATATTTCTTCTCTATATTTCTTTATTTCATTATTCTCAATTATATGTCTGTATTCAAATGTTCAAACCTTATCTACAAATGAATCAACTGAAAATATAAACTCAATTAATATTGATCATTTTGAGGAATTATTATCAATTGTATATAATTATATACAATCGAATAAACAACTAAAAATACAACTTTCTTTTATATTATAGAGAAGACCCGAAAGACCCGAGAAAGAAAGCTCCCAATGAACAGCAAAAATCTTTCAATACAACCCCGACGAGTACAACACAAAAACCCTTCTCCAGAATAACATTCAAATATGGAATGAGGATCCGGCATTATTCTGGACACAATTCCAAGGACGGCAACAATGCATATCCAGCAATCCTCAACATTTCATCGTCTTCGCCTGTCTACAACTTGAATTCTCAAATGCGCACTCGTCCATTCTTCGCAGATTCTATTGTATCGTGCTCGCTCGGCTTCGAGCTACTCAATCCGCAAATGACAATGCTGAAACTATTGCGCGATCATTATATACTGCTCTTAATAGCAAATCCCAATCAGAACACAAATTAGATACCCTTATCGATGCAGTTGAATGTCTGATAAAGGCAGGCTCAAGGTATGAAAATATTGCAGGAACACTAGGTATCGGAAGCTTGTTTCTTCTTGAGCAAGACATAGGGCGTTTAGTGTGAGGATCTTTCCACATTAAATAGTTTAATGCTTACAATGATACAGATGGGAAAAATGGCTCCCAAAGACGGGCGACCTATTTGAATGTGCTATGAGTCACTTGGATCACGCCGGTATTGTTGCATTAGGCAAAACCTACGAGCCACTAGCGAAGAAGGTTATTCACTACCTGATAAGCCGTAAGTAGTATATCTATATCTCCAACTATTTTATTTGCTAATCTTTTAGGTGTCTTTAAGCCTCAGGTCATCGACAGCGTTCCTCAGATTCAGCAACGGCAGAAGAGAGGCTTTGCTAGTAGCAATTCGATAACTGAGCTGGCGACTAAGCGTCTGCGTCGAGGTGGAAACCCCGACAACCATAATACAACGAATGACCAAGGCGACTTGGGTATACCAGATCAACTTAGAGCAGACAATCTGAATAACCAAGCATCCGATGTCGCACTCGACCAGTTTCGACAGGATGTTTCGCCATCACTGCCTGTTGCAAGCTCGTCTATTACTGTTCCTGAACCTACTCTCACTGCCTATCCAACTACTTCCCACGGCAATCATATGTCGATAAATACACTGTTGAATATAGCAGACTGTGTTGCAGAGCCGACTCAAGGTCAGCAGATCGCCGATAAACTCGACTCATCCCTCTCCCAACCGTCAAATGGAATTCCACATGGCCAAGTAGGAGCGATTGGGAACCCTATTCCAGGGGATACGAACTTCAGCGTGGTATCTCAGGCGAAAAGCGCTTATCAAACTGAAGCCACTGGAAAGAAAGTAGCGAAAACGGCCGATGTAGACAAGCTAGAGCATCCTCTTGGAGCTCACCTTCTTAACGGTATATATGCGACCCGTATGAGACATCTAGAAGAGGTAAATGGATGGAGGAAGTTTACCAATGCTGTGCGCTTACATGTTCCTTTTATCGAAGGCGAGGATTTCACGTTGGAGGTCTGGCTATCTAAATCGTTTGGGCAATCAATTTTACAAGCAATGATAAATCCGACACAAGATTTAAGGAACCTGCTTGGTGACTATATCTTCGAGGCCACGAAGGCTAGCAATTGGATGGTAGAAGCGGAGAAGAAGGGAATACAAGATTTTAATGGTGCTATCATTGTATCTTTTCCCGACGGAGATGATAGTAGTGATTGTAAAGTGGAAGTAATGTTGAACTGTATGGTAGGGTTTGATATTTTAAAAGGTGTGTTTTATTAGGTTTGTTGAATTGCATCAGTTGATGATAGTTTTCACTAATCTGAAATTTGTCTCTTCCACCTTTATACTATCCCCTGCATTGAGAATCCCATTCGTTTCCCTCGAATCTGTTTGGATCGTTCTTGTGACCGTATTCCTACCGCTTATAACTACCTGGCCACTTCCCGCTGTCCATGATATATATCGAGGATAGCTAACCGCTTCAAAGGTGTGCTCTTCGGTGATGAATTCGTAGTCCCCATTGTTGGTCTGTTCGGCCTGTGTTCATCTTAGAATTGGTAGGAATGTGGATGAGTCAAAGCAGCTTACCTCAGGCATTGTAGTAAGAATCAACGATATTGATTGTAGAAGTTGCCGCTGTTTATCACAGGAAGCGAAAGTGAAGCTGATTCAATGCTCATCTTGTCTCTAAATTATTCTTCCTTGGTCGATACACAGATATGATAGTAGCAGGAATGCTCGCGTTCATATGCTCAAAGCTGGGTTGTTTGATCTGGCTGTTCGACGGTTAGCGATAATAGCAGATATGTGCAAAGGAACAGTTACCACTCTGTAACCTCTTCTCATCGAGACAAATCTGATCGGAAAAGGTTAAAGGCTCGAAGTAGGAACGAATATTCGGCGTGGTGTAATAATACCAACTCTTGACCGTAAATAGGATAGAGAGAAAAAGATAGCCTATTTTGCGCAGAACAGATAATATCGAACTTTGAAATTGGAGGCAGATTCCAAATTTGGATGAATATAATAAAGCTTTAGTGAAAAGAATACGATGTTGTTGAGATGTCATAGTCAGAGATTGGTGGGGTTTATATTTACACGATTTGCTCAGCAGACCCTTTAGGCAGTAATATTTTATTAATCTAGACCTAAGCCAATCTCAAATTGAGCATACACACCCTATGCAAATTCTTTTTTTGACAGAATTCTGGTTCATCTATTGCAGCCTGCAGGCAGCAAATAATCGAAGCCTGAAAACCCTCTCTTCGGATCCTATATTTTATTCTACAGCCAGCCACCTCTGCTGTCAAGCCACATAAAGCACGATATAAGATGCTGCGACCGACGAATTCGCATGTACGCGTACCTGACCATTGACTTTACTTGAAGTTTCGAAGTGGTATGAACAGACCTTGGGTGTCGTACTTTGTTTCTACAGATCCTTGAATCGAGCTTGTACTTACTGATATAGATGTTACGATATGTTGTATATGATTAATTAGTAGTTGGTCATAGTAGAACCCTTGTTAGCCCGGGACAGAGGACTTATCAGCTGAATGAAGATGAAAACTACCCGACAATCAACAAAAAACGACGGAGTTCGACAGCGGAACCATCTTTACGAATCTACTGTGGGAAGTAGAGCCTGCGAGTCGAAACACTGACTCAAAGCGAACTGCCTTTACGAATCTACGTGGGAGTAGAGCCAGAGAACAAGAACCGATGGGAAGGGATTGACAGGGCACCTCTGGGGCGCTAGCGTACAGAGTTTTCACGATCCAACAACGCGTACAATCTGCGGGTATACTGGATTAGAGGCTCACAGGTGGTCGAGGGGAGTGATCGGAAATGAATAAGGTTGTGATAGTGTCTTATTGATATATATAAAACTTTATTGAATTCTTTATATATTGATTGAGTTTATCTAAACCAAAAACTATATCAGTGTTACAAGGGTTGCCGTCTAGATCGTATAAAAACGCTCTAGGCTCTCGAAAGAGTTTTAAAACTAAACTTCAAACAAAGATTCGAATAATGAAGTTAATAATATACAATTCGTAACTAATAATAGACTATACTAAATGATTGATCTTGAGTATTAAGCTTTCTATCTAAATGAAATCCTTTCTCTTTATATAGAGATCTTCCTGCTTTATAACTCTATTAATTTATATAATCGCTCTTGGAATATCGATTGTGGTCGCCCTTGGAATATCGACCGTAGTTGCTTTTGTAATATCAACCGTCATATGATCGTGATCCAATCATAATAATTTTTGAGCTTGCTACAAGTAGGGTTATTGCAAAAGTCATTTCTTATATGATCTAATATATAAAATGATTTGTTTCTAAACAGGGTTTAAACTTGTATAGACAAATTGGATTGTTACTTCGTAATATATATATATATATCGATTATCGTTATATACTCAATTTATTTTATTATTCTTATAATATCTTTTCGATTTATAGAGCATTATCAGTTCGTATAGCTTCTATCAAAAAACCATTTTCTTATTCTATATGAATTCTTCATTTTTCGAATTTAATAATGATATTATTCTTTTTTTTCCAAATATATTATCCAGGGTGTCAGTCATGCGGCTTTCCATAGGTTAGTTGAAGTGAATGTCGGTCATGTGACTTTCTATGGGTTACTCAGTAATATAACTCTCGAGTCTGCAACTTATTAACTGAGGCTAGAATTGCCTTTAGTGACCAGCAGAGCGTTACGCAGTACCTTTAAACTAACCTATAGAAAGTCGCATGACCGACATACATTCGTATGGCCGACAAACACCCACTACAAGCAACCACCCAACCTCCAGGTTTGACCATGTCAACACTATAATCCAGAGAAAATAAGGTTATATTCGTGCTCTTTTGCATATTATTTTAAACTTCCCTCTCTATTTAAAGGGAATCTCACGTGTTCTGTCGCTTTGATTTTCCGTATTCACAACTAAATAAAGATGATCCCTGAGGATTGGCAAACTATGGAATGAAACAATGGATATAAGGATAGCCTCTATATAACCATCATGTATTATGGCAAGCGTTTTCACATATCCCTACTTCCCCCTACTTCCCCCGATACAATCGAAGGTCCCCTTATCTCAAAATTCGATTCTATGGATGATGAAAACGAAGACGAAGTTCTAGCTGTTCAGGAAGAAATCAAAATCATCGTTTACGAAACAGAGGGGTCAATTTGGACTCAATTGCCCTCCCCCCACTTCCTAAGGGATCAGAGCTCTCAGATTTATACTCTCTTCTATACTCAGAAACCTTTTCCTTCCGTTTCATAACGAATAATGGGAAAGCGGAGCTGATACCACAAGAAACAAAGGAAACGCATTATCACAATCGCTTTGGTATGAAAATTGTCAATGATATGGGATTACCTCAGTACTCATCCAAAGATATCCGTGTACTGGAAACCTTCGTCGGGCAGGGTTATATTGCCCAAGTCTTGATCAAAGGAATAGAAATATGTTGCAACAGCGGTGATGATGCTTTCTGGCAAGGCATTGAACGGGAAGTCGATTGTCTTCGCAAGGTGGCAAGATCGCAGCGTGCTAATTCGATTCGAGTTCCTCGATTGCTTGGTTCGGTCACATCGGCAGAGACAGGGATGATTATTGGCATTTTGGAAGAATATATTCCTTCGGTAGTATTGTCTGATTTATTGGAGTTGGGAGATGAGGGTATAGAGGCTTCAACGGAAAGGGGAAAGAAGTAGGGAGCTCAGGTTCGGGAGACGGTTGATTTACTTCATAATATTGGAGTCATATAGGGAGATGGAAAGTTGTATAATGTGCTTATTCATAAGGAAACCGATTATGCTTGGATCATTGATTTTGGCGGCAGCTATACTCATGGATAGGTTGATGAGGAGTTGATGGAAACTTTAGAGGGTGATGAGCAGGCGGTTGGTAGAATCCTCGAATTCTTGAATGTTTGATGATAATTTGCGTTTTAAATACTATTGCAATTATCCAGGTATCCGAGAAGGCTAAGTCACCACTCAAAAGGAATCTTCTCTCTTCAAATTTCTTGTAATTCCTTTCGATTTCTTTCCAGCTTTCTTATCACCAGTTTTGACAAGATATTTCTTACAAAATGATGCATCAAGCCCATTTACAATGCTCCTTGCGTGGTTATAGCTCCAATAAAATACTATGGACAGGATTCTTCTGTGCCGGTATAATTATTTTAATGCCTCTCTATCTTTGGTCAATCTACTAATAATTAATTCTATAGTACTACGTATTCAAGACGGTTTTGTTATTACTCATCCATCATATATTTCTGATCATTACTCTACCTGTTCCTGCACTGTAACGGGTATTGGGGCCTCCAAAGCACCCCTGATTTAGTGTAATCATAGCTAGAATCATTTATTCCAACTTACAGATGAGAAAGTCTCAATCATCGAACCAGAGGGAAATATACATCTACTTCTGAGGAGCTTAAGTGACCTAAGTAGCACTGCAAGATGTCCACCAGCAACAAGACCAAACCAATAATGCCCAGCCTCAGCTCGACTCACACAGAGCACTCTCTAATTGTCCCAAAAGCCAAACCAATAGTAATCGGCATCTACGGTCTTCCTGGCTCAGGCAAGAGCTATCTTCTCTCCCAATTACAACAATGTCCAGAACTGTCCAAACCCACATTTAGATTCATTGAAGGGTCTGAAGTAATCGCTCAAAACACTAAAGGGGGGCTAAAAGTCTTCCAGCAATTGAGCGAAGAAGAAAAGTTGCGTCAGCGCGAAACTGCAATCAATTCAGTTCAAGAATAATAACAGCACCTACATGCTCTTGCTCCGAAATCATCTGTAAAAGCGATACAAATTCCGGATACATAGTTACATCAGCTGCGACTTTATCACAGACAACGTTAAAATCGTTCTTTGGAAGCGCTTATCTAAAATACTGGACCGCGGTATCTAATGACGGCTCTGGGCAAGCACCCTGGAATTGGCAAAACCTGCCACTTTTCTTGTCTTTCTTCGGTAGACATTCTCGATATCAAGTATATGGGTTCGATCCTAAGGATTTCAACACAATCTGACGATATATCCGCCTTGCGGGGAGCGCCAAATAACGATCTATCGAGTGTGAAGGAAAATCATCTCGAGCATCGCACCTAGCTTTGGTGAGCCCTACGATCTAAAGCTTCCCTGATTATGTCTTCGGATGGTCGATCCAAGGCATTTTCTTCATCGAGTAATGTTTTATGAAGTTACACGACCAGCGGAAAGAGATTTCTTGGGTTTTCTTACATACCGATATTTATTCTGCATGCACGAAGAAGATGGCTGACGTGATGAATGTCTAATCATGGAGACAAAATAATTAATTTTTGAGAATCTTTTGATTCTAAACAAAATCCCAATCATAACTATGGACAGCAAAGTAGTTTGCTTCTGCTGCTAAAGTATTGTAGCGGATGGATTCATAGTTCATTTGGATTAAACGGCAAGTAACTCTCCTGGTATAATGTGCTAAATTCTTGGTAATCCTTCTTTCTTGGAAGAGAGGAGTTGGTGAAGTGTGGATAGATAATGGCTAGCGATTTTAGAATCCTTCTCCTCGCTAGTATTAATCTATTCTTTCACTTTTCTGTATATACTCCGGCAACTCACTGCCTGGGCAATTGCGTGGTTAAGATACATGACTTGAAATCACCATTTCCTGCCAAGTACCCTTCGAAATATTCTCCCTATTCCGCAGATTTGCGTGGGTATTAATGATACGCATCAATTTTCCAGAATCTTACATAGATTTGACATACGGAAGCTATTGGCTGGATAGAAAAGTTTGCTGAAAGCGAAGTTCCTGACTTTGGTGATGTTGAATCGGCCTTCTTGGGGGGAAATTTGCTTGGAATTTGTCCATCCATGATGATATAGTCGAAAGAATATTCAAGGTGAATCTTCCGTTGGGTATCATTTGTTGTTAATGTTGCTTTGCTTATGGTTTAATAAGATGCTTTTTGTTTTGATGGGAAGGGTTCAATGAAGGAGGTCTGTGACTAGAATCTTAATGATATTACCGTTTTTATTTATGATCACCACTCTTGGAATCTTCTTTTTGCCATCGAAGATTAGATCTTGATGAGTTATGGAAACATATAATTAAGTTGTACGGAGTAACTAAAAGGATAGAAATTTCCGATGTGGCTTAGTGTGCTGACTCAGCAAAATCGTTAAGCTACCAAATTTGATTTTTGGCTCCCAAATTGTCCCCGACTATAAAAATGGCATGATAAGTTGTCTGCCAAGTTATCTGCCAAGTTGTCTATCATACATAATGTGATAGATGTCTTAATGAGCAAGCTGTTCCCCAAAACTGCATTGAAGAAAGTCATAATAGATGCTTCTCAAATTGCTTGCTTATACCTACCTATCAGTACCTCGGTATCCAACATCCCATTTTCCAAAACACTAACATATCTTGGCAGCGATTTGCAAAATGACAGTTTTTGCGGGAGAATCCAAAGTTTCACGAGCGGCCGCGTCTGGGCCATGTGTGCAAGGCGTTCAGCTGGAGGTTAAACCCCCTGGATAATTGTGTAAATCTTCGGAGATGGACCAATCATATCAGATGTCAGATCTTAAAATACTTTTGCCCAGCGAAGGATTTCTACTTTGTACCATCTTATCTTTGGGGGTCGTCCCAAGGCTGCAATCAATATATATTGCTTGGTATTTATTTACATCTCATAGGAAATCTATGGTGTTGAGAATTCTATATCAAATTCAAGACAAGTTCTTCAAGTTCTTGAACTCGACGTCTCGAGATATAGAAATCCACGATACTTCTATATCATGGTATTTGTATAGACGATATGACACATAATTACGACCACATAATTTCCCCTCCCCAATTGGAAATGCACAGCTCTATGCCCGCCATCCAACCCTCCTCGCCCCCGCAAACCTCCAGCAGCTTTTCCCACACACCCAGCTCTGCAACCCTACTTCCCCAGGAGCACAATTACTCACACTTCGAAAGCCATTTTCACAAATCCGAACAAGCTTATACAACTGTTCCCTATAAACCCAAGACCGGAAAACAATTTTGGCATATTTTACTCAAGTCTTTGGCACGATGGTTGATTACACTCATCTTGTGTATTGCTTATTTAGTCGTGTTGCAAGTTTGGACTCGGAAGGGGACGGTGACGGAATCTTCCAAGAGGATTTTTAATGCCATTACCACCGGCATTAGTATTGCGTTGGGTATCAATATTGCGACTTCGTTGAAAGATATGGCGTTAAATGTTCGTTGGCCAATTTTGCATGCAAGAAAGAGAAACCTTTATGAAGTAGGTGGGAAATCGTCGGTTTTGCTGTCGAAGAGTTGCTAACGGCATGTTAGCTCGATCTTACTTTACATGCAGATAGTTTGATGGATCTTGGCAAATTGGCTTTCGTTTCGAAAAGCCCGCTGGTTTTTGGTATGGCTATTTCGTGGCTGATCTTCAATCTCGTAAGTTATTTTATCATATATCTATCCGATCAGCAAATCAATGGTTTTAACAAATATTAGTTTGTACAAGCAGCCATTGCAGCCATCAGTTTAACATGTGGCTTCAATACCAGCACCGATAGTTACTTGTTCACACCCGGTAACCTGACGATTCCAGATATGGAGCACTTCTACCCACAAGGAAACAACACCAAACCCCAAATTGAAGACGAAGAATACACCGCCCATGCCTACGGTGGTTTAGCCTGGAATCTCGGAATCGGCGAGTCAATTATTGGCTTACCATCCCAAGGTGAACCCTACCAAGGACTAAGCGGAAATTACAGCATATGGGCAGATCAACCTAACAATAAAATGGTCTTCGTATTCACCGAATACTCCTCCAGCGCTTCCTCTCAAAGCACTGGTTTCTTGGGAGTCTACACAAACCGCACTCTCTCCATGCATTATTCCTGCTCCTCGCATCGCGTAACGGAAAATGGCAATGGTACATCTGACGCCAATATCAGCGTGCAAGACATCGGGTCCGTAGACGTAAGTTCGTTCGTAGCAAACGGCACCACATTTTTCACCGACTCTCCTAACCTCTGTCCTGAAATTCCACGCTGTTCAATCATCCAAGCCTTCGAGGCTTCTGATACCGATCCCTGGTATTATAAATGCAACATCACACTTGGCGAAACGCAGAATGATACTAGGAATATCTCGTTTATCAGTGATTATATGGCATACATAGCCGCATCTGCAATTGCTAATACGGGATATTTATCACCGGACGATAATCAAGAAACTTTTTCATATCCGCAGAAAACCATGTGGGGACGCCCTATTCATGGTAATGTATCACGGATGGGTACACAAATTGCTGCTTTTGGGCTGAGTTCTATTTCTGCCACTGCAGCTTTTAACCCATCGAAGTATTATGATGGGCTGGAACCACACACCGGATTCGCACTGGCGATAAATCATACTTATTTTTTTCTTCTGATTGTGTTCTTGGTACCCTTGGTGCAGTTTGTTATGTGTTTTATCGTGGCCGTGTGGAGTAATAGAGTGGTGGTGCAGGATAATGCGTATATTGGGATGAGCTTGCTGCTACGCCCGATTGCGGATGCGTTGTATGGGGTCAGCGAGGGGAGAGATAATAAGGCGTTTAGGGAGGCGAAGAGAAATGTTATGGTAAGGTATGAGAGGGGTGTTGATGGGAAGTGGGGGTTTGCTATGAGTTGATGTTTTGATGTTGCTGAGGGATGGGATGGTTTGAGAGGCTGGTGTTTGTTTTTTGATATGTGGAATATGAAATGATGATTGATTTATTTGCTGGTTTCTGAAGGGAAGATATAGCTGTAATTGTGCAGCTGTGATATCATAGTTTTACTGCTTGGAAAGTATTAGATGCGTATTACAACTTACAACTTCCAGCATATGATAATTCAGTAGGTAGCCCATCAAAATGACTGCATGACACTATATTCATCAACCTCAAGTATTCTCCTAGGACCGAGTTCTCAGACTACCTGTCGCTTTCCCACCATAGGCCCTTTCTCTAGCTAGCCTTAGAACCCATTTCCGACATAACATTTTCATTTAAGCTGGCAGTACGTAGCAAGGACACAATCATTAGTATGGTCTGGGTCTTGTCCTTTTTCGTAGGATTATAGAAGCTCAAGGATGAACTTCCCACTTCGGATTCACTCGTGTTAGGGCTTTTTTTATGGCACTTCGTTCTTGAAAAGATTTACCCCTTGTTTTTTGCTTCTTCTCGAGTCAGCAACAACGACAACTCGACAGCACATGTAGACATATACGGAAGGGGAGGCCAGCCGAATCGTCTAACCTAATTAGGTCACCACTATGATACTTCCAGGGTCTAATAGCTTAAATTCAATTCGAAAATACCTGATAATAGGATTCTGCTTTCAATATCGCCCATTTAGGCTTAGTCACTAAGTGGGTCAATGTGTTTAGTAAGTAATCCATCAAAAGCGGTGAATAAAAGTTAAAGTGGTTTTTGACGCGAGCTGGAAGTTTATCGCGTTTTCTGCCCAATTACTTTCACCGGCTAGGTTCACCAAGTCATATTTGTCCAACCACGTCGAGTATCTGCGGGTAACTTCTGCTTCGAGTACGACCTTTCTTTTCGTGATTAGAAGATGGGTCTCAGTGCTATTTCATTTTCACGATAGCTGCGATCTTGCAGCCATGGTACCGCCATCTCCATCTTCTGCAACATCAAATAATCCTAAGCGGAGACCTCCAATTCCTGCGGAACCCGAAGCCAATCAGTCTCGACAAGCTTTGTCTCGTCTTTTCTTAATGTCAAATGAGAAATCACCTCGACTACCTAAGCTCATTACTCCAGACTCGTCTGCGGATCTCACCAGCACACCATCGACGACCAGGAAGAAGGTGGGCTGGTCCGAAAAATACGACTACAAAGATCCTCCTAAAATTGTCACCGATAAACATATACTGACCGAACGCGTTATCTCACCGCTGACTCCATCAGCCCAGCGCAAAGCAACCAAATCAATCTTGAAGACAAACCATGGTCCCGAGCCTTTATACAACATCTTACCTTTCGGAGGTAGCGACACCATATCACCCTCAAACCCCCTGATACTCGACGCCAGAATGCTAGAATCGATATTAAAACAATTGGCTGGGCAAAGTAGGAGCTCGAAGCTGGATGCATACACGATCTTTTCGAGTGCCCTGAAGACCTGCGACAATGTTCCGGATCGGGAGGCTTTATCGGACAAGATGGATTTAATACTACAATTCATGAAACGGGATCTCAATGCCAAACTTGATACTGGAGCTCTTGATTTCCAAATTGCTAAAGCGGTGCTAGTGCTCACATCCAGCTTCCTCCATAAGAAGTCCATCTCGGACATGTTGACTCCCGATTTCAGCAGCTATATAGTGGACCACGCCCTCAAGACTTTCGAAAATCCTGGAATGTCAAAGGAGATTGCCAGGCACCTGATGTTCATAATTGCACAGCAAAAGTTCTCTGCTAGAATCATGACTGCCGAGAGAGTAACGAAGCTGATATCCGCGATTCACAGAATTGAAGATTTTGTGCGAGGCAAAAGCATCGTGGAACAGCGCATCAACATCTACCGAACTTTTCTCAGGCAATCCAAATCTCACATGATCTCAAATTCAGATTGGCTTGGTGATCTTTTCAGCGATATGCTCAGCCGTTACTCAAATATTCAGACTGCTGCTATTGCATTTGGCGAAGAGGCTGGCCTTAATCTTGGGACGGAGAGCAAGGTATCATCAAAAGTCATGGAAATTTTCAAAGGATCAGATGGGGAAGATGTGAAGTATATCGATTTTTTCGCGGATAGATTGCGAAAGATGGTAACAAGAAAGCCTCCAGGTCCCACTCCCCGTATTTGGGCGGTCATCATATTATTTCTTCGAGCTCGCCCCCAGCAGCTAGAGCACTGGGCTTTCATAAACTTATGGCTTGATGTAATCAAGGTCTGTTTCAATTCCGGTGATCAGAATATGATGCTAGCGTCAAATTTGGCTTGGAACCGCATGATATTTGCAAGTGGTCTGGATGAGAAGCTCACTTCGAATATGATGCGAACACTCCGTCAACCTCTTATTGCACAGCTTCAAAGAAAAGAAGTACGCAGGGCCTCAAACTCCGACAATCTGTATCGCAAGTCAACTCTCAATAGTTTATGCAACTTATTGTACTACTCGGTGAAGCCAAATGCAACCCAAGCACAACTTGATACATTTTGGGATGCACACATAGTTAAACTCGTCGGGGAAAGACTTACCCCCAGCGATGCTTTGGAAAATCCCGCATTGGCTTGGCAGGAGTTGAATGATGCGTGCAGTATTCTCTGTGGTCTATTCAACTCAAATACTCAACGGCCATGGATACCAACCAGAGCTTTAAACGATAATCCGGTCACAGCTAAAGAACTTCCAGTACTTGATCCCCGATGGCTGCGCAAAAATGCCCAGCGAGTCTTCCAAGTTCTGAGCCCGATAATGGAGCTGCTCTATTGGGAGTTTGCTATGCCCACAAGCGAAATATCAATTCTTTGGGAGACTTACATTTCCTCAATCTCATCCGCAGGGGCCAAGGAGGTTAAAACCTCGAATGACACTATGGCATGTCTTGCTTTTCTGTTCAGCACACTGTACAAAATCTGTCAAAAGGGACCAGGCGGCTTGAATACCCTGCCATCTCATAGCAAAACCCGAACGAATTTTTTCGCTAGCTTTAAAGCCATTGTCACTACCGTTATTTCTGGACTAGGAGTGTTGCCCTTCACTGAAAGGCTCCTATCTATGGGACAAAAAGATGATTTTATTGTCATCGCAGCCCCTGCAAATCGAATTGGAAAGATACGGGGCCGAACTAGGCCTCCACTTCATCATCTATTCCTGTTACTTGCTAGGGCTTCTCCTGGTGTTGAAAAAGATTGTAAGTTCGTAGAAATGGCCCAAGCCATACTGACGCCGTTTTTCGAAGCTCGGCGTATGAATAAAGGGAAAATGGACCTCGCCAAAGATCTTGTAGATATTCTCCCCACTGACAACACCGCATCGTGCAAGGGCCTCTGGACCATCCTGGCCAAATTTGCTACCCCAACGATCAATTTTCGCGATGACAGTGCTGTGTCCAGTTCTATCCATGATTATGATTGCCGCCCTCTTGGTGTTGAATATCGCATTGTTACAGATTTTCTTGGCGTTGGGATCAAATTATCACCAAAGGAGCCTTTGGAAGGATGGGCAGAACTTTTCCAAACTTTGGTAATTTCTGCCACGACCGATTCTGGACACGGAGGCAGAGCTATCAGTGTTATCGAACCAATAGCCAAGACTTTGGCTTTGATTTGGCAATCGAAAGGCGAATGCTGTGGTGAGAAAGCGAAATACTGTCAACTTTTAGTTGCACAAGCATCGTACCCAAAAGACCGGCAAGCCTCCGAAGCCGCTACTCGCTGCCTCGGGCGTAGTGTACACCCTTTTCTAATATTCGAAACCTTCGATCCGTATTCCCATTTGTACGAATATGTTTCCCAGTGTTTAGAGTATTCTTACACCGAACTTTCATCAAAAGATCACCCCAGCATATGTGACCTACTTAGTGAAATTGGAGCACTTTTATTTCGATGCCCAAAAGTGTTGTTCAGCAAAGCTTTGACCCGGCTTCAAAATGGACTTGCCTGCTGGATACGCGACGAAGGGGGGAAGTTGCATGGCGGAAGTGATGTATCTCAAGCCGTAAGTTGTTCCATATATCTATTAACACCATGGCTAATTTTGATAGGTTAATTCTCTCTGGGCGAAGATCTGTTCATTGTTGTGCTTAATTACCAATGATCTAGAGGAATTACTGGCCGACGTAGAACAGTTATTGTGCTCTGGCTTTGGAAGCAAACGCGTGTCTATTGCAAACACAGCCTTAGAAATGTGGAAAGACACATTTGGTCCCTTCAACGGCAAATTAAAATATCCACCAATGCTCAAAGAAGTTTTGTATGAAATTCTACCAATGGCTGATCTCTCTCCTCTGTCCTCTCAAGGCTCCGAAATTCCGACATCTGACAATCATAGGCAGCCTTCCTCTTTTTTTGATACGCCGTTTGTTGATACGCAGATGAATTGGCAGCCTCCCGCTTTTAGTGATACGCAGACGGATTGCGACATTCTTAGTGAGGTCAACCTACCGAATCTCTCAAGCAATGCTTCTTCTTCCAATATGATTCAAACACACAAACAAAATATAATAGGTTCATCTCCACGAGTTGTCATTGGAGTCAGCAAGTCAGAATCTCGAAAGAGATCTCGTGAGACAACCCCAGAACCTGGAAGAAGGAAGTTAAAGAAGAGCTCTGTTGCTAAGTTGCGACACGACGACTCTCAGATCCATTTTGAAGCAATTGCAGGTTCATCACCTTTGTCGGAAGGGGTGTATGACTCGGATCTTTTGACAGACCGGCAGAAGGAGGTCAGAGAACGACAAGCTGAAGCTGCGGCTATGTTCCCGGATATCCGATCTAGTCTTCCCCCAAGCTCAAGGCCAACTTCCATGCATGTTGATAACAATAATGAATTACCTTCACACCAATCTGCTTCGAAACTACGCTTAGAGACACCAGCCAATAGTCAAAGGCGAAGTACACCGGATACCCAAATTATCGAACACCAGGATAGTTTCCTTGCATCATCACCCACCCCGGCACGTCATATCCTTGCTTCAAAAGGTATTTCTTGTCTTCCTTCTTCGCCACCGGCAGCGGCCGTTGCTTCAAACAAGCATTCGGCATTTACATCTTCCCCGCCACGGGCCGAGACAAGGAACAATGCTTCATGGAGTGCTGCACACAAAGACGTCGATAAGTTTGAGCAATCACTTTCACCACCTGATTTGCCAATGAACAAACGTGCTTCGGTGCCACCCATTTCTTCCGATGAGTTTAATGCCACCTCATTTCCTACTCACTTTCTGGACGACTTTAATGATGACACAACCATCAATCGTTCACTAGGTTCTTTTGCACAACAGGCATCATATGCTTTTGATCCCGTCCAAACCATGTCTAGACACAGAAGTACACCTAGGGGTTCAGGTGGAGACGAAGATATGGACGCAACCATTGAACTTACAAGTAGCGAAGAGCAGGCTAGAAATGGATACCTCCAACAATCATCCACTGAGAATGGGGCTAGCAACGCTTGCGAGGTCCAAGTTGCGATTTTACCATCAGCTCCAAGAGGAGGCCAGCGTCGTGCGGCAGCAATGCAACCTGCTCCAAATACTCCAAGAAACGTCACTACTCAAGGTGTATCAAGTGCAGTCTCGGCGGATAAAGCTCCAAGCGACGATGGGATTTTTGAAGATGCTATATCTTCTCCACGAGGACTGCCACCTCGGATACAGACATCATCAGAGGCGGTTCCTATACCGGATGGAAGTTCTTCTCCTCTTACCGACCTTGATGAATCTAGCTTCTACAGACTCGCAAATTCTGTGGATCGCAAGTTGGCTGAAAACCGAGACCGGGTTGGTGGCCCGATACATGTATCAGCAGAGCGCGGCGTAATGTCCCTTAATACTGTTCTTCCTGGAACAACTCACACAATTTCCGGTTCGAAACGAAGGTCTCCTGTTCACTCTTTGTCTCGATCCTCGGCCATTCAATCCGTCATTCCTGAAACCCCAGCACCAACGCTTTTGAAAAAGACTGGCAAGGATGACATATCGCGTGAACTTGCAGAAGATGACTCTAATGCTGGTTCTGCTATCATTATGGTGCCCCACGTTGGCAATCGACAAGTGCATCGAATTAATACAAGCAAAAGTCCAAAGTCAGCTCGACGAAAGAAATCACCAGTCCAAATGAACATCGAGAATGAGGGTGGAAATGAATTTTTAGGGAAAAAGCGGAAGTTTGATGAAACTCTAGATGTTGGTAGTGCGGTGCCTGACAGTCAAGATTCATCAGAAGATGGTAAGCGTGACCTCGTCTTTTTATGGAAGCCAAAAAGAGTACTAAATAATAACACAGCTCAATCACTACCTTCATCAAAGAGGAAGAGAGGTCGTCCAGCGAAAACGTCAGAAACTGCCATAATACCAAGTGTTGCTGAATCCCAATCTACTAGATCCGAACGAGCCATTCGAAGAAATACTAGATCGTCACAGGCTAGAACTATCATTGAAGAAAATTCGATCATGGATGACCCCACGGAGTTTGATTTTGCTTCAAATGTCATGGAGGCTGGTTCTTCTATGGTCACAAACGACCGCCCTACTACGCCAATTCCTGGTAACGAAGCCATTGATGACATGAACCTTGATGTAACAGAACTAGAGGAACGATCAAGCCCACAGCCTGACCAACTGGACCCAGATTATGTAGAGGAAACTTTGTTACAATCACAAATAGCCGAGGAGATGCAATTTGGATCACAGGAGGCCACAAACAATCAAGCGGAGAGAATAGCAGAAAGCGCTTCAGCCGCTCCAACATATCAGAATATCAAAGAGAGGCTGCTGAGCTTAGTCAAGGATCTTGAGGATTCTGCTCTCAGCCGAGATGAAGGGAATGAAATGGAAGATATGTTTATGGATGCCAAAGTCCAATTGTATGGTGCAATTAAAAGAGGAAGACCGATTGGCTGATGATGAGGGAAACTTGCATTGCGGATGGCGTTTTGTCTTGAATTATGGTTGGCTTACATTTATCACATGAAGTGGCATGGATCATGGCAGCTTATGAAGGCGTTTTGGAGGCGTTTAATAGATGAAGTGGCATAGATCATGACTGGATGAAGGGTTTTGATGAATAAAGAAGTGATTGTAACTACTGGTAACTGCAGCTTATATAGCCGAAGTAATACCAGGGAGGGACACGAAGTAGAAGGATTGTCATTTATCAATTATTACCCCACTTTTGATGATTATCTTGTTTCAAGTAGTTTTGCTTACATGGTGTGTGGGGTGTTGGTGGGTGTACATAGTAATATGTGGGTGTGTGATATTTCTTGCTTACCTAATTCTTGAACTTGGGCTCCAAGCTTCCAACAACTCGTAACTCCTTACATCCTTACAATTCATCCGCTCATTCATCCGCCGCTTCTTGTATTCTTGGCTCTTGGCTTCTTATCCTATCTCACTTCCCCTCACTTCTCCAACAACTTCGACACAACCTCAGCTGAAAAATTTCACGGCAAATTCATCCCGCACTTCTTCTACCATCTTGTTCATCTTCTCTTTTACTTTATTTCTTTCAACCTGCAGTCATAAATCAATCAGATATAAATACATCGAGATATCCCACCTTCTTGATAGGTACTCCAAAGCTTCTTTCATATTCAATTTACCCCTCATTCTATCCAACAAATCATAACTCAAACATCAACCCCCAACCTCAACCCCAGCAACTTCAATCATGGACAGACCCAGAAAGCCATCTGCTCTTGCTGCCTTTCCACCTCGCACATCCCCTACTCCAGTAGACATCACTATTACCCCTTCTCGTGTCTCCGCCGTCCTCTCCACCGGCGAGTCATTCATAATTCTTCTCCACGGCGCCACAATCATAAGCTGGAAAGATGCCGCCGGATCTGAGAAACTTTGGCTTAGCGAAAATGCTGCACTTGATGGTACCAAAGCTGTCCGCGGTGGTATCCCTCTCGTATTCCCCGTATTTGGAAAGGTTGACGGTGAGGAAGCTAGAGCGAAAGGTGTTGCTGATTTACCTCAACATGGGTTTGCCCGCAATTGTTTATGGGAATTCTTAGGAAGGAGTACTAGTGAGAGTCTGGATGGTAAGGACCATGTCACATTGGACTTTGGATTGGGTCCTCGTAACTTATCAGATGAGACAAGGCAGTTGTGGGGGGGTAAATTTGGTGTGGTTTATAGTGTCACGCTTGGTAGAAAGAGTCTGAGAACTAGTATGGTAATTATGAATGAGGGTAACATACCTTGGGATTTTCAGATCTTGATGCACACTTATTTGAAGATTGGGGTATGTTTATTTACACTTACTTGTTCGTCCTGCGAATGGTTATGCTAATCTGCGACCGATAATAGGATATCTCCCAAATCTCCATCCATGGCCTCGAGAATGCTACATACCTTGACAAACTCACCGAGCCAAACTCGGTAAATATTGGTACCTCCGAACCTCTTACCATCTCTGCCAAAACCGATCGTGTCTACACTCCAATCGATGGTCCATCTGCCAAAATTACTGTTTCCGAAGGAGGAAAGAGAAAATTCACCGTCGCCAGACAAAACTTGAATCAAGTCGTCGTATGGAACCCATGGATTGACGCCAAAGATATTGGAGACTTTGCTCCAACAGATGGATGGAAAACAATGATTTGTGTCGAGGCCGGTGCTGTTGCTGGATGGCAAACATTGGAGTCTATGGAGACTTGGGAAGGTGGACAAGTTATTACATATGCTGATTAGCAATCCGTGGGTGGGACGAATTTGATGTCACGAATTTGATATCATTTGAGAACAATGTTTTCGGCTGGAAGGGAATCTTTTTTGGGCGAGCTGCGAGTTGGAGGTTCTATACTAATATACAATGGTATGTGTGATGGAAAGGGAGGTTTTATAGTGTTAGGCTGGTATAGCTATTGTTAGAATGAATCAATCTCAGTATTCATCATTTTAGAGTTCGCACTGTTGACTTCGTGTTTATGTCTAACTTTGGTCTTTAGACTCGGGTCCTGTTGATCATTCCAAGGAGCTACAATTTATCAAGTATATCATCATTTTCTCACCTTTCCTCGCCCTGAACTCTTGTATCCATGCCGACGCCAACCCCTATGTTTCGTCTTTGCCCGTCGATACTAACCTCCAATTCCCTTCCCCAAGGGAGCTGGGGAGGGATGGATTAAAAATACATGTAGACAATGCAATATGATGGATAAAACTCTGTAGATATTCTCTTGCTTTTCACATATTGGCTTTTGGTTCTTATCGTTGGTTGTTTTTAACTTTTTTCTTGGTGCTTATATATATTATTGTTGTTGTTGTTGTTGGAATCGAAGCATTGATTGATTGCCATTTCTCCTCGTTGATTTTCCCGACTTACACCTCTCGGAAACTATAATCTATAATCTATATATACGGATATTTGAAGTCGAGGGAGGAGGTAGGAGATATAGCCTCTTTCAAAACAAACGGCTTTTATCTAGCTTCGCTCAACAATCACTATCCATCCACTTACTCTCTGATCTTACATCATCACCGCTCCGTTGGATATTGGTAGAATGAAGAAAGCTTGCTCTTTATATACTACAGGAAGGAATCTACATTGGCGTGGTGGACGGAGCAGAAATTATTAGAGATTGATATTGGCTTGGCTTGGAATGGAATGGATTGGAATGGATGGGGAGGGAATAGGTTTTGATTTCTTGATTTCTTGATTTCTTGATTCTTGAATCGGGGAATTGTAGGGAATTGGGGAATTCTACGGAATCGGGGAATTGATGGTTCTCCTATAAATAAATACAATACAGGAACTCGAGATTCAACAATCTGATAAAAGGCAAAATCGCCATCGCTTGCATCAGGGCGGGAGTTTTTGCTGGAGATGGGTACGGAG
>NGKH01000002.1:78449-105527 GCA_002162575.1 Sclerotinia glacialis | reverse complement strand
GTTTACGATATAAAATCTGGGTGGTAACCTATGATGTATGGCAAGGTAATTCTTACCCCCATGAACTTCTACCCTTGAGATTGATTTGTTGTCGTCGTCGTTTAATATTGTTTCGCTGTTGTCCTTTCTTCGCAACTGCTTGACTGTAGATTTTCGAAGTTGAATTTCTTTCCGCTGTCGAAATTCAATGGTTTCCGTTGAATATTTTAGTCTTTCTTTTGGCTAAATTGCATGAAAAAAGGAAGGATTATTTCATAGAAGAGAATGCTATAGCGCGTCAAGAGCACGAGAGTTGGAGAGTTGAAGAGTTGAAGTGAAAGGGAATTATTGTAGATGTGAGATATATGATGAAGTATTTAAGGAGAGACAAGACACAAGAAAGAATAAGGATCTATAAAATTGAATTCGGAATTCAATCTAGTCTAACCCCCCAACCCATTTGTGAAAAAATCATAACCCTTGATACCCTCAAAGCAGCCGCCTCTAATCGTCAAATCTTCCAAAACCATCTAAATATTGCGCACTAGGAATCTGGCAGTCTAATCAACGTTCATCGATACATTACAGATCAACCACAACATCTACCGTCCCTTCACCTTTTAATCTTTCGACTTCCATCCAGCCACCCTCTTCAACACCTACAATCAAACCATCAACACAACATCTCCTCCATTTAAAGCCTTCTCCACATTCTTCAAAATCTATTCTTAACTTTTCGATACTCTCATATCCAACCTCGCCTTTCTGACCATCTTCATACCATTGCATTCCAATATGACTTCCGTCTTTATAAGCTTCTTCCATAACCTTCATTGTTTGTTTACCAGTTGCGGCTCCGAAATGTACAACCCTTAATTGACCATCAAGAGGTTGACTGGCAGGAGATATTGTGAAAGTTCGCTCAAGCTTGGAAACTAACACGGAGAGAATATACCCGTGCTCTTTTCGTTGTACAAGCTCTTCCGTGCCATCTGATCTTGTCAACGTGACCGAAGCTTTATAAGCATGTGGTAGAGCCCCATATTTTGGATAAAGTAAATCACCAGCTACCAGGTGAAACCTCTTATCTCCATGTTTTCGGTATTCAACTGTGTCACTGTCGGCAACAAGGGTAGCATGGAGGCCATAACTGGCGACGACTGCCCCATAGACGACATTGTTGGTGAGCGGGGTCTCCGTTTGACCTTCATTCGTGATAGTTCGAGCCCCAGAAGAGAACTTGACGCTAAAAATCGGGAGCGGCAAAGGTGTTCCATGAAGAAGTGTCCTTAGGCCTTGTATATATATTGACGGAATTGGTGAGGGTCGGTGCAAAGAATGGAAGAGGGCATTTCCTGTACCAAGAGGAAGTTGGGATAGTGTTGGTTTGACATATGACCTGTGCGCAGAATGTTAGTAATGAGTAGCATAGTAGGGAGGATATGCGGAGAAGCTCACCCTGATTTCCCCCCGCTCTCAAGCAGTCCGTTGATGGTATCCACCATCCCACCATCACCACTCAACATCAATATCGATTGCTTTGTGCCCTTGTTTGCACCATCCAATAATGTCGAGCTTGCAAAGGCCTTCACAGAATCCGCACTATCTGTCCTGATCAAAGTGTAGCTTGTTTCCGGTAATCCGATAGAGTTGAGTATTTGATGTAATACAGTATCGTAAAAGTCCGGTGCCAATCCAGTCCCGGATAATGTCGAGATCAAAACATATATCTGACTTTCTGCAGATCGAAGATATGTTGGCAAACTCCCAATCAGATAACTTCCGAGGCATTCTTGGGGGAGGTTGGTGGCAGATGATGTCTTCAACTCGAATGGGAGCTTTTTAACCCCTCCATCTGTCGGCAGCAGACTGAAGATTGTGTAACCCAGAGTACCATTTGGCCCCTCATTCCTAGTAACACAAATGACATTCTCCTCTTTAATTTTCTCACCAGATACTCCGCCATCGAGTCCTACAGCTCCCGTCCATGTAAGATCACCATCCCGATAAGAGAAATGTACGGGGTCGTCGGCAAGATAAGCATAGGTAGTAGCACTGCTCTCAGTAACTTGAGTATCGTTGTCGGAGCTAGATGAAGGTATAGAAGCTGCCATGCCGGGAGAACAATAGAATGAACCTGAACCTGAAGATTGTTATGGAGTAAAATGCCATGATGGAAGAAGAGTGAGCAATGTCGATTAAATTCTGAACATGGGGGTTGTGTTTGTCGTGATAACAGATGATGTGCTCAGCTTACTATATTTTTTTTTTTGGGTGGGGTCATAGCTCTTTTAGGAGATCACTTATAAGCTTTTATAGCGTATCAACTCTATAATAGCCCCTGTAATACCTACACTTTTAAGCTTTTATAGCGCATCAACTCTATACTAGCCCCTGTAATCCCTACAATTTTAAGCTTTTATAGCGTATCAGCTCCATAATAGCCCCTGTAGGCCCTACAATTAAACGAAAATCAGGGTTTAAGCTGGCCCATAAAAATATAAACGAATTTCAAACGGATCTCAACTCCAGATCGAATTAGACCCATAAACACTTTTAGCCGAAGAGCTTCTTTTAGCTATATACACTGCAAGGTCATATAATCATATTCATATTCATACTCGTAGTAACCTCAGTAGATCAGACTTTTTCTGGATACATAACGACCACAATACATCACTAAGCTCAAGATGAACACTTCTCATGCATGAACTCGCCCGGTCATTCATCCCTCTTCCATTTCCTCGTCCTCCGAAAGAATCAGACCACTGTTATCCGATTCATCTAGCAGCTGATCTTCCAACCCCCACCCCCCAATCAAGAGATTCAACTCCCAAGTCTTGCGCTAATACATCAGTGGAACAGAAGTCTCCCATTCTACAACAAACACTTCTTGGATATCATCTCAAAACAGACCACAAAGGATTCATCCTTGTGAATCCCACTGGAGAAGCCTGATTTCCTGAATCTCATGTATGCTTAATCAGTCCATTGAATCCTTCATTCTTGATACCTGATACCTTTTCCTCGACTCATTTCCTTCATTTGATTTCTTTAAAAACCATTCCTTGAGAGGCAGTTACTGACTCCCAAATTTAGCAAAGACAAAGATACCTCCCAATTTCCCTCCAACTCATTCTTTCACAGCAAAAACCCTTCCTGATCGAACTTTGCACTACTCAACTCAAAAGAAACTCGATATCGATCATCTGTACACAGTGGTTTATCGTTTACTCCTGCAAATGCTCGGTAAAGTACAGATTTGAACAATGCGAGCTACGACGTGGCACCAACGTTCGATGCAACCCTGTGCAAAGGCAGTTAGAGCTGTCTTCGACTCATATGTGCTTTAATCATATGGTCAAACCTGGCTTAGATGTGATGCACCGTTAATGGGGTTATATCACAGGGCGAGTAAGGGTTGTAGGGCAGCTGTCATATGATTGCTCAGCGTCGTCAGCAGAAGAATGATGCCAGTGGGTGTGGAATTAGGTAGTGTTGGAATTAGGTAGAAACACGAGCGCAATGAAGAACGTTCCATAAAAACTAAATTTAGTATGAATTTGAAAACATTCTCACAATCCGAAGTTGTGGAATGTCAGGAATTGACCACTTAAACCATGCTGATTTCTGCCATCTCCATCATTATTAATATATTGTGGTATCTCAGCTCTTGCGCCCTTAGCTCTTGCGCTCTGAGATACCTCACACTTCTCAAAATGGCTAATGTACCCAGAAGTAGAGTAAACAATATTCCAATCACAGTATCCACGTCTTTCATCTCGAGGCCCAAGGCGACATGCTTGACATGAAACTCCCCAGTCAAGTTTTCCCGTCATTCGATTTAAGGAAGGAAACCTTAGCATTGGCATAAAACGATGGGGATTTTGGAAATGAGCGTCGAATTTCTGCAGCGACCGATCTGAATTTCGAGTCGTGCGAGGATCTGGCGGCTGAAGCGAAGACGTGGCTGACGGAAGTGAAGACGTGGCTGGCGGCGCTGGTCTTTGATGCATGTTATCGGTATCGTGATGGCGTGATTTGGCGGCGCTAGCTGAGAGCATACGGACCAAACGTGTCCGTCTTCGAAATGTCTTCCCGCTTTCCGAGTATTCTCCTGGAATGCTCAATAACGTTGGTAATGTGCGCATTGTTTTTAAATCCAGACCAAACTCTTTTCTTGCGGAATATGCTGTCATAGACAATAGACTATCCGAGCGTGCGAAACAATTGAAGCAACATCGTTGAGCAGTAAACATGTCGAGAAATGGCCCAAATTGCCCACAGACAAAGCAAGATTCCGTGCAGAGTGCCTCAAATATATCTGAAGCAGTAAAGTGAACAGCCATATGCGTTGAGAGCAATGCACGCAATGCATCCGGGCAGTGCTTAACTATTGAGTTGTATTCGGGGACGCTGTCAACAAGAGCACGGGCGCGCCAGCTCACAGTTCTAATGTCTGCTAGACATTGCAAGTCAAGTAGATTTAAGATTTGAAGTATAATCTCGAGTGGCAAACATTCTAAGCTTCCAATGGTAGAAGGAGAAGTAGAGATTTGGGCGGTACGGGGTCGAAGTCGGCCATTGTCGAGTGGACAATTGCGTTGGAGAAATTCGGGCTCTATGGTCATTTCGCTGCTGAATTGATGATGTATCCAGGTTAAGAGACTGAATTCATCTCTAGTCAAACTCACAGACGTGGCCATCTTTGATGATCGGTGAGGAACAAGAAGAAGTAAGTTCTTTTGCGGAAGATACAAGTCGACGCGACTACGAAGTATATGTTGATTGCTTACTTTGCTTACTCAGCAAACATCCGCGTTGGGGTACAGCAAACATCCGCTTTGGGTACAACTTACCATCGTACACGTGGCAGTACATATTGCTTCAATACTCGAGTTATCTTCATTACATGAATTGTGGCTGGCTAGGTACTAACTTATTCTATTGAATTGGTATGGCAGAATGATACCTAAGGATCAAGGATGGCTACTCTGTATGTATGGTTGGCATTTTGAACAACCATTTCATACTCATTCGCTCCTACCGTATCAACGTATATTTTTCCCACAATCAATGTGAGACCTCGTTTTTCTTGGAGGACGTTTGATCTTTCTTCTCCAGACATTCTCCTCCACATCTTTGAAAATTAACCTTTCGGCATATATCTGGGGGGAGCGAAAAACGTCATTTGGATCGTCATTACACGCTGCATAGGTTTCCACAGTTCCCTCCTGCTATCAATATGAGGTTCACCGGTTATCTTGATTTGGGATCTACAAGAACTATATCTTTGGCTGACGGCTGTACCTGCTCTGATCATCATCAATATAATAAACAATATATTGAACTTCTCGAAACGATCGTCAGATGTAATTATTTTAATTTTCATCCTCAGCCGGGACAGCCCATGTGTCTTTCCCCCTTTTGACAACGTGATTTGTCTACTCGCTAAGATTTGGCAACAAACAAGGCGATCAGTGGCCTGCAACCTCCCAAAAAAAAATGCCGTTATCTGAGAATGAAGCATTAGCATGAAGCATTTTAGCTATTGTTACACTGGTGGCATACTCGCAAACTCCCGTCTTGGTACGGTACTTGTCCATTAAAAATATTTTGTGGATCCTTGAATCTTAAATCAATAATAGCCTGCACCAAACTAATGTGACAGTGCAGTCAAGTAGGTAGCTTCGAGACGACTCTAGCAAGCCTCAGTCGATAGTCTAACGAAAAACCATAGCATCAGTGATTCTTTTCAGTCTCTCTTTTCAGTCTCTCTTTTCATTTCCGCTGGCCATGGACTAGATAATTCTGTCCCTGGTCTTAAGATTGAGGTTAACCATAGATAAGCGGTCATTAATAACAGTAATGTAGTATAGCAATAACAAATTAATCTGTAGAACCTTTGAATTTTGACTAACCGTTGAAATGTCAAAACTTTATTATATTACTCTTCTCCGTATATTCACTTGATATATGAAGATGCTTCAATGATAGGTCGAGATCTACAAGACTACCACATCTTATCTTCCATTTTCACCAATTCTTCAAACTCACCAATTCAACAGACCCGCTAAAATAGACCCCCCCTTTAAAATGAAAATAACTAGTAATTAACCTGAAGCATCTTAAATTTTCAAACCATGAAGAACTAACTCTTTACTCTCTGATTTAATTCCTTCCCATACTTAATTTATACTCGAAACTATCTTCTTGCTCATAGACAAGGGGGACTATCAAACGCTTCGTCATCCAAAGCCAGATTCATTCCCCCGTCGTCTCCACCTTTCTCCTATTCATTCACTTCTTTCCTCTCTCCATTTCCCCATCAGAAATTGGTTCGACCCTTCAATTATTCTAGATTTCAATCTTTATCGGTATTCTTTCCTTTATTTTCCTTTACACCTTCATTTTTGATCCTATGTTTTGTCCTGCAATTGCATTGCACTACCTCTATACGATACGATTACCAAGTCGAACAAGATTCATTAGCACCTGCGGAAAGCAACCAAGGAAAACCCAGGCCGAAGTCGCCATTACAGCCTGAAAGAAGCCCTTAAAATGCCTCGGATACCTGTACATCGTTTTATCGCCATTGCGACGGTAGCATTTTTTCTCATCTTGTCTTACTATCACCAGAACGTTTCGCAGACTCTTGTACCGGCATTTAGGGAAACGCCAAAAGAAGAACATGCATCAGAACCAGAAAAGTCTCCAGCAACTGCAAAGCAAATTGCTCAAACTCATCAAACACAACAGGCCCAAATCGCATCGGTGGAGTTAAATATCACTGATGTTGACGATGCTGCATTTTTGAGAGATGTCTTGAAGAAGAACAATGTCGAGATGGACATTAACTATGTCATGAGAACTATACGATATGTTACAGATGCGAAAGAAAGACCTATGATGACAAACACCAGCCAAGAATTATTTCCTAGTGGGTGGAAGAAGGTTAAGCTTGATGAGGTAGATAGGCTTCCAGCCGATACATTAGAGCCTTTGGAAATCCACGTTATGAAAACACCACGACCAGACGAGATTGATGCTTCTGAGTTGTTGTTTGGAGTTTCAACCACATACAAGAGGTTCAATGACGAAGTTGAGGGGCCAGTGAAGGAATGGGTACGCTGGCTTACAGATGGAAATGGCACATCGAACGGAGCAGGACTTGTTTTACAATTGCACGACACTAGCGATGAGCAATTAGAAGCTGCTCGGACATTGCTCACCGGTGTTGGAATTGATGCGACTGTTCTACATTCGGATCCTATGCTCGATATGCCGGGAAGATATGTCGATTTGGTACCACTTCTTTACAGCCATCCATCGAGGCCGAGCAGAAAATATTTGTCGTTGATTGATGATGACACATTCTTTCCCTCTCTTGGCGCATTGATGAAGGAGTTGCACAGTTACGATCCTAATGAAGAGAATTATATCGGTACTCTTACGGAGAGAGTGGATTTCATTATGCACGATCGAGTTCCTATGGTAAGCACTTCAAGTCTTTTCCGTAAACCTGCCACTAACAAAATATAGGCTTACGGCGGCGCCGGTGTATTCATCACTCCTCCTCTCGCACACACTTTGATTGGACTCCCTTGCCTCGACGTCGACGATGCCACAGGCGAATATACAGAATCCGGCTTCCAAGGCGATAGACTCCTCTACCATTGTATCAAAAACCACACCTCCATCACGCTCAATTATCTCCCCCGACTCAACCAACTAGATCAATGGGGCGACCCAGCCGGTTTCTACGAAGCTGGTCATCAACCCCTTTCTTTACATCATTACAAATCTTGGCATCATGCCACTCCTGAGGTATCTCACATTGTTGCCGATGCCTGCGGTGAAGCTTGTGTATTCCAACGGTTCGGGTTCGACGGAAAGGGATTGTCAAAATGGGTCCTCACAAATGGTTACTCCCTTGCCGAATACCCAACAGGTATTCATTGGGATATGTCGAAAACAGAAAGTACATTCGATCTCGGCGAATCTGATACCTGGGCTTCTGGAAAAGAGGATGTGCGCTTGGCTTTTGCATATGGTGCTCTTCGTGAAGGATTGAGTCATACTGGCAAGAAACGAGCCTGGGAGGCAATGGGAGGGAGAAAGAGGGCGGATGGAGTGGTAGATATGGTTTACGTGAAGAGGAGGGGTGATCACAGGTGGATTGGTGAACATGAGAGAGAAGACGAGAGAGAAAGCTGTGTGATTTTAAGGTTCATTCCTTAACTTTATCCTCTCCTTCATTCTTGAAGTAGTGCGATGAAGTGCGTGTGTGCGCAAAACTTTCTGAATTTCGATTCGCTGGATTTGGGAAATGTATATATTCGTGTGTTGCCAGGCACTTTGCATAGGGTTCTGTTCTTTACAAGGCGTTACTTGGATAAAGGTGTTATAGATTACCTGCGCATTGAATGCCGGTATAATCTGACGGGCGTTTTGGGATAGATGATTTTTAGCAGCGAGATGAGGATGGCGAAGGGATCTGGAAATGCCCAGATCGCATCTACGTGTACATTTATGAGGGAGATCTATGGTAAATATCTATGGATGGGACGACGAAATTTATATTTATAGAGATAGAGATGAAGAAATGGTAGTGGTAGTGGTAAAAAAATACCCTTGAGCATGATAGTAATCTTACATTTTTGAGGAACTTTTGAAGCTGTGGGCATTAGTGTGCTGGCGTACTTGATTTTCCAGTTCTAAGTGGGAAGAAAATGCTAAGACGAGGACAGGGACGGGGACGGGGTCGGGGAGAAGGGATAATAAATTGTTTGTTGAATATAACATGAGCCATCAGATACCCAGATCAATCAGACATTACTGGACCGTTCATCCTCATCATTACTCGAATAGTTTCGAATTTGAGACGATAATTTGTATGGTGTATATGAAGACAGCTGTGGCCCCAAAGGTTCCCCGCCCTGCTTTTGAGTTGATATCTCGGAACAAGTACTTCCTGGCACGCATTGTTGCTCCTACCCAGCCAGGGCCGCCGCACTAGGAAGAATAGAATGGAGGTTGGCGTATTTTGGGTGTGCGTATGGATTGCTTGGGCTGTTAAACCTTCTTGATTTGAGATATTATTTTCCAGCATGAAGTTCCTGCCACGCATTGCCTTCCTTTGGTTCATTCGGGGGGCCTCCGCACTAGGAGATCGGGGGTTGATCTTACACTTGTTTGGTTGGAAGGTGGATGTGAGGTTTGAGGGGAAGAGATAGGCGTGGGGATGAGCGATACATGTAGGATGAATAGTGTAGATATGAGTGGATTGGTTGGATGCAGTGTAAGAAAGTGCAAGAGTGAAGAAAAGATCACTCATGTGTTTTTTTAAAAGACTATCTCACTCACATTAGATGTTTAACCTCTCTTGATTAATTTGAGTCTAGACGGTCAGCGGGAGATGTAGGCTAACCAACAATAACTACTGATGTGACCATTCGCAATCTTAAATAATATAGAAGATTACGCATTTGCTCTCTCGATTCCTTAAAATACTAAAGTTCCTTCGTCAGTTGTTTAACATCCATTCTCAGTCGACTGTTTTCTTCTTGCAAATTTCGTCTTTTGGCTTCATCCAATTCCTCACTCTGGCTTTTCATCTTCTCATCGTTCCCCCGATTTATCATTGTGACTTCTTTGATCACATCATTCCGAGCCGTGATTCTAGCTTGCAAAGAATCTAAGAGGCGAAAAATTTCGGTCCGCAATCTTTCCCATTCTTGAGCCTCTTCCTCTGCAAAAATAGAGTTTTCTCGGGGCGTAGCGGAATTCCGGTTTTGGTGATCATGAGTCAGATTTTTTCGCACTTCGTTCCTTGTTGTAGCTGCTGATTTCAAGCTAAATGCTCGTAGCCGTTCGTCAACATTCTTTGGATGATGAACGTAGCTTTGATACTCAGGATATAGGTCCATCGTAGCTGCGGTGGCAATTGGGAGATCGGAGGAGAGCTTGGTCGTTAGTTCTCGACGCAGGGATTCCTCTGGTTGGTCAGCCTTTGCCGCTAGTTGCAGGAATTGATGAAAAGTCATCGATCCCATATGTAGCGATCGAAATTCATCGATCGCGAGTTCTTGCTGATTGGAAACAAGGTAGATGGAACCGAGGTAGTCTAGAGCTTGTCGATAAGTGAAGAACTCGTTGCGAATCATCTTAGGTTTAAGATATCTTTGAGCATCTCCGGTAGTCCATCGAAAAATAGCACCAATCATAGCTGCCTCATCTTGGTAATGATCTGCATTATCCAAAAGTTTGCGTTCCGCTAGGATTCTCCATGACTCGAACGAGGGTTTGACGCCATCGCTGAGAGGTTCAGGGTCTTTCACCCTCGCACTCAATCTACCAACGAGAGATGAGACAGAGGTTGCTCTTCCTGCAATGAGCTCTGTAGTTGAGGTAGCTATATTGAAGGTATCGCCCATTGGATCTTGCTGTAGATATGTTTTGGAGCCTGCAGGTTCCGGCTCCTCAGTCGCCATTCGGGCGTTCATGGAGTTGAGTCGATCCCATTGCTCCATGATTTCTTTGTTCTGTGCTCGAATTGCACGATTTTCTTCTTAGGAGAGTCAATGGGTTTATTATAATGTGACGATGGTCGAATTCTAGCTGGTTCAGGGCATTGGAAAAGAATCCATTTATCTGTACTATAGAATAATAAACTGAAGATAAAATACATTCATGAGTTCAACCTTTTATGGTCCTCGCGGAGGGGACCAAGCCCTAAGCGAACCCATTTCACCGGCCGGGCAGTTAGTTCATCGAGGAGGAGGTCTGTTTTTGCACAAGTTTTTTGATTTTGGCACCGAGATCTTCGTCTTGCTCCGTGAGCCTCACTTCTCCAGGCATCTGTTCCAGCACATGTGGTTCTGCCTTGCCAACTGCTTTATCTGGAGTTAGCTACAATCCTCTTCATTCAATAGCATGAGCACTGTCTGAAATTGTACTCCAGGTGGCAGCTGGCGCCGCAACCCGACGTAGATGCAACTTACTCTCTGAAGAAACTTTAGACTTCTTGCTGTGCCGCTCCTTATCGAGGAACTTATCACGGGATATACGCTTATCTGTCATTGAGCTTTGGCAAGTCGGTAAGCTATGAGCCACTGAGCTCGTTGGAAAAGAGCTATCGCCGAGCATCGCTGATTCGGATAAATCTTGGAGACGACCAGGAAATCGCAAGTCAGTTTTCATATTGGCTTCCGGCCCGTTCTGTCAGGTTCTGCGGATTAGATGTTTAAGTAACCTTCGCAATCAAGTCTCTGCTTAAGAATGCGTGTCTAACTTGCTTGCAAGCATATGCCACTTAATTACATGTTACTTCCTATTTATTGCTTCTAGAAACATGGGCCCAGAACCAAAAAGTTCGTTCTTAGGCAACAACTCAATGACGGTTGCGACCCAGCTGTTTGCACTTTCCCAAGCTGACAGTTTCTCTTGCCTAACAAGAAACTTTAAAAACATCGATTATTTATGCCCGTCTGATAAGAAAATTTGCGACCATATCCTTCAACATCTTCTTCATATGCTTTCTCCAATCTTCCAATTCTTCAACTGTCAACTTGAGCTCATTTCTTCTGTTTTCGAGCTCCTGAATCTTCACAGCCTGGTCTTGCATCATGGTTTTCGCGGCCTGGTTTTCCTGTCTCGATAACTCCAAGTTTTCCTCGGCAACATTTGCCTTTTCCTCCCACATTCCACGCTCCTCCTTGAAGGTTTCGAGTTCTTTCTTCAATCCATCGATTTCTAGATCTTGCGCTCTGAGAATGTCCTCCAAATTTGATAATTTGAAGAATTTAGTAACGACATCCGCGGTAAACTTGTGAAAGGCACGACTTCTTTCTTCGATGGAGATAAACCCTTTTTCGCCGTCTTGAACGGAGGCCGGGGATTTCTTCAAGGAGTTCCATGTTTGTTCGCCGGAACTGTACCGTTTGAGCTGTATTGTGTTAGCTTCCGTGATATTGTGTCTGGCGCTACGAACCACCGTTTGAAGGCTTTCGGGATATGAGTGCCGGAGCGTTGGATCTCTTCGCCATGCTGCCTTTGATTGGATTCGAGAATTTCTTGATACAATCGTCGGTACGAGACTCATCCATTTGTTTGTGAATACTCTCTGCAGAATCATTTTGAGATAGATGCTGAATGACTGTTTTGTGTGGTGATAGAGACAAATGAGTTGGGGATAAGTTTGGGGCAGAGATTAAAAGTCTCAATGTGGATAGAATTACGTGCAGATATATGAATTTATGTATGCATACCACTTACATAGTAACCCAAGGCCGACCAACAGAGCCGGAAGGTAGATGAAGAAATGATAATTTATGGCCATATCAGGGGTTTCACGGATCTTCGCATCTTGATCGGCGCTTCAAGTGAATGATTTTGTTGTCGGCTTCAAGCACTTTTATTATCTATCAGAAAGTTCATCCACTCCCTGCAACTCAAACAGCTCAAGTTACATCCTTGTCTTCAACTCCAGCCTAGCTCATCAACGAACGGTTCAACAGCTCAGAAGCTTCAACAGTCAACAACTTGGGCGCCCGAAATTCTCCAATCTTCCAGATTCTTAACCTTCGCCATCTGCCCTCCCATTCTGGATTTCCCATCTCGTACCTTTTTCTTCATCTGTTTTATCTTGAAAAGGCATTTCTGAAGCGACTTTCTCAAATCCTTATTTTCTTTCTTCAGCTTTGCGATCTCCATATCTCGAGCCTTGCCGTTTTCGTGCAAAGTGCCGACTTCCTCCTTAAAGCTTGCTGCGGAAAACTCGAGCGTCTCTTTGGCAAACTCAATTCTTCCCTCGATTGTCTCGAAAATTCCTTTGCACCGTCGAATATGTTTATTTATCTCGACGAAGATTTCTTTGGTCGTTTGTTTGCTTTGCATTTGGAGTGCTGTCCTGTGTTAGCTCTGCAGCATAGAACATATTCGGTAGTACGAACTATTGGCGCCCTTGGGCTGAATATGCGGCTTGACTTGCCTGGGAATACCCCCTTCGCGCAAATCTGGATATCTGATTAGGGATTCATCATTCGAGGATTGTAATTCATCGGAGCTATCGTCAGAGTTATCATGGGATCTATCATCGGAGTCGCTCAGATATTTTCGCTTGCGAATAAGATCAGTTGAAGATTCAGCCATATCTCAATCGGGTGACTGTTAGACGTTTGGATTGGTTAGACGTTGTTGGTTTTGTTAGACGTCGTCGGTTTACAAAGATATTAATGTCGAGCGAGACCTTTCTCATTTGTAAATACCTAGAAATACACTAGACAAGCCATTTGATTAAAAACTTGCTGAAGACTTATCGGACCAGAATATGTGCCGCAGAATAGAATATGTTGCCGTAGAATTTTGTGCCGTAGAATTATGTGCCGCCAAAAGCCGAGCTATTGTTTCCAAAACCGAAAAGAAAATAAACCGGCTGCCGAGGAAACACCATCACAAAGGGTCACGGATATATACATCATCGGAACAATATCTTTGTTCATGATATGCAACAAAAAGTTTTGCTTGCCATCATAATCTAGCTTCTCCTCCAATTAGCATTGCGCAATCTCATAATCACGAGACTTGACATCGCTTACTTATCAGATATAACATTTCTCCTCCCTTTGAATTGTTGCTGGCGGAATCTCGGCAACTCGCATCTTGGCATTAATATCAGCTGTCGGCTGTCGAATCCCGGTATGCAATGAAAGGCGTTTGTTTTTAAGGATTTCTAGCCTTACTGTTACATGCATGAATGATATGATATTCATAATGAGGAAGGAGTGAATGAATCCCTTGCATAATGATGAAGAGTGCATCCCTTGCATAATCACCGCACCGGACTAATGTTTGAGCTGTCATATATTATTTATCAATATCTATCATTCCTATCGCTAGACTGACTATTATGGAATAGATCCGCGAATACCTTCTACTTATTAATCACCCGTGTCTCTCATCTTCCTTTTTTTTTTCTACCCATGGATTCTTCTTATTGAAAGAATGGTGTCTGTCGGGGCGAGCCGTCTTCATTCTTGTGCAGCAGGATCCATCTTGGACTAAGATCTTACTTATTTTACCGTGACTAGAGTTTATATTCAAATGAGAGACAGAGCTAAGGCTAGTAGTACCTAGTAATAAGGCTCGTATCTATAGTAATAAGGCTCGATAACTTTTTGATTTGGCAACGAAGAAGAGCTATATGCCCCGAAGGAGTAGATGACATTAAGCCTTGTACTTTGGTCGCTTTCAACGCATACATCTATCTATAGTATTCTCTTCTCATTCGTCCTGAGAACAATGGATGTATGGAAATCAAGGCAAAGTGCAAAAAAAGCAACCTCGCTGCATTTATGCTGCATATGTCGCATATGATTCGACCTGCAAACAGAAAAGGCTTTACACTACATATCGTGATATTCCTCCATCAAGAATAAAAGCTATCTATTTATGCAGGCAGCCGTAGAATGAGAATCACCAGTGCCATTTTCCTTGATAGCTACATGTAAAATAATGCTCGGTGGCCCTTTTGAGTAAACAGCAAACAGAATGGTGGGGTAGGTCGAGGAGAGGCTCGATCAGCAAAAAGAGTCACCCCTTTTTTTGATTCATCTTGTACAACATACAAACGCTCTGCCTCAATACTAATGGCTAATTAAATCTCTACCTTCTTTATTCTTCTTTTTATCAACTTGATAATTTGAGAGTGATTGTTAACTCAGGCACTGTGTCATCCCGCAATCCATGCATATGCATCGGAACGCTAAGCTGGATCTTTGATGCTTTTTTGAATGGAAATGATTCTGCTATTCTTCCTTTCTATATTTCTAGCCCATCACCCCTCTTTTATCATTCCCATTTTCCAAATTAAACATCCAGAGCAAAAGACACCATGGCCAAAAAAAACTCTTCTAAAAAGTCTTTCAAGAAAGCTAGCTCAATGATGGAAAGTGTTTATCTTCAGAAGAGCGAGACCTCTTCAGATGTGAATTCTGATGTGTGTTCACGAGATAACTTCAAGGAACTTCAGCATGCTAACCTATTGTTCAGGGAAGCACCATCGTCAGTGATGCATACGTTCAGCGTGCCCTTTCCGATTTGCAAATACATCCTGATGGTAAGTTCAATGAGTCTTTCGGCTTTCAGCTCTTCTTGCCACAGTCTCAAACTAACAGGGTTAAATTTCCAGTCCCTATAACTACTTCCTCAGGTACCTCTACCTATCAAACTGGATCATCTCAAACTTCTTCCCCTGAGATGGCCAATACAACTGGTCCTCAAGGAGCAAATCCAACAGCCGCTCCACCATGCGCCACCGAGGCCAAGCAAAAGACCAACCCCTCGACCCAAACTCGTAAGTTTTTATCCGTAGCTCTCATAAACCATTCATCACTTCCATTCTCCACACTCGCTAACCAAATGCACAGAAAACAAAACCTGGCATAACGAGGACCAAGAACTAGTCGACGCCTTCATCGCGGTCAAAATTCAATTCGAGATTAAATGCGCCATGGAAAAGTCCATGAAGGAGGTGAATGACGCAGTCAAGGAAATAATCGATCAAGACAGAGCTGCTTTACATCCCGAGGGGAAATTGGCTGCGGAGCACATAGAGAAAGAGGTTCATCTGGATCAACTGAGAGCCTTGCATGAGGCATACAAGGAGGCGAGCGAGAAGAGTATTGCGGAGATTCATAGGAGGAATCAAGAGGCCATTTGGGACTTTGAAAAATGGAAGGCTGTGAGGATTGTAGGGGCTATAAAGTTTGAGGAGACGAGACGAGCCGCCTCGGTGTTGGTTGATACTACTGGAGAAGGTTCCGGTGATGGGGTTTGAGGTTTTGATGATGGGATCTGAGGTTCTGGTGATGGATGGAATTTGAGGGTTTTCAATAGTTCAAGTGGTTTTGACGGTACTGATGTTTTTTTGTTTTTTTTTTCCTTTTCAATTTGAAATGTACCAGGTATTTAAAATGGTCAGCGTATTGGATGTCTTTGATATTGCTTGAGTGACTTTAATTGTTTGAAAAACTCATTCCTAATCTTCCACTCCTTCAAACAACACACTTCCGATGCCGCTTTGCCAAAGCATGTTGTAATTAATCTGGATGGACTCAGCAGCTCGTGCGGATCAAATTTTGTTCTCTTCCCATCTTTGATCGGTAACTATAATCTTCTATCAAAGAGGTAAGAAAGGCACCTGACGGCATTTGTGCATGCTTATCCCGATTGGACTCAACTTATGCTTTGCAAAATAATAACTAAATATTTATGCAGCGAAGTCAGACACAAGATGAAATTGACGTCACAAAGATTTGTGCATGATGAGACAAATGATATTGAATTTTGCATCTGGAATCCTACTGCGAGAGTACTTCGAGATGACTGTATGATACAAAACGAGATACTATTTATTCATCTAGCACCCAACCTCCAATATCTATGTATACCCATCCCCATTTCCTTTAAGCTTGCAATGTCTTGTATTGGCAAATATTACTGTAAAATTCCATGCGAGAACATACTAAACTTAGAAGAGCTTGGCTGAATCAACGAGAGTTCCTTATTGTTGTATTGACTGTAGTAAGGGCCCTCCCTTGGTTGGTGCAATCGAATCGACAAGCTAGAAGTAGCAGGGGTTGTAGCTGCTACTCTCTCTTCGTCGTGCTGGGATTCGGAAAAGCCCAACTCGTTCTACTGTCCTTCCAGACGTTCTAAGTATTGTGTATAATGGATCCCCGGGGTTGGCACAGTGCCATACCATTCGCCCAAAAAATTAACACCAAAAGGTGCTTCGAGCGTTTCTCGAATTCGCTCGTTCTGGAGACCAGGGGGTCTCGTTTCCTCCGGCGGGCTTGCCAAATATTGCTTGTACTGAAATGGAGGAGGTTGGCGCATGGAGAATTCCTTGGCTCAGAGAGTTAGAATCGAGACAAACTTCAAGGCGTACCTATCATTTCTTCATAATGTGAGTAACAAAGATTCGACTCCTCTGGAAGGCTTCTTGCGCCCTTGATGTGTTTATTTTGTGCCAATATATAATAAGGGCTAATCGAAAGAGTGCATAGACGGTCCGGGATTTCATTCATTTCCATGATAGAAGTTTGTATCCGAAAATACTAATATGCAAAACCAATGATGTAAGAAATGAGGGCTTTACTTTATGAAGATTTGCTTAATGAATTCTTTTCGACATGGTGAAATGGGTGCCCGTTCTACATACTTTCCCCATCAATGTGACAGAGCATCATCATCAGGCGAAGGAAAATTAACTCGGAAAAGGTTGATATTGCCATACACCTAAGAAACAATTTTCTAGAATTTCCCACAATCCCAAATTATCTCTCCAGAAAATACTCGGAGTGAATCAGGCATTGTAAGTAGGACTGTAGGAATCGAATAGTTTCATTGAGGTTGTAAACTATGAAGAGAGAAGAGCTAGCTATGAAGGAAAAGCTCTTAAATACCCCTTTCCCTTAGCTCCTAGTCTAGCTTCACTATGTGCATCCTCGACGGGAAGAAAGTTGCTCATATTAACAAAGCTGGTGCATAAAAACACCTTAAGAGAAACCTTAGCAAATGAAAAAACTGCGAGGGCTAAGCCATAGATGACCGTTTCGAACGCGCATTATCAGAATATAAAAAACGCCGGTAATGGGTCCTTGTTATGCTATAGTCAACAACTGTAAGTAATTATTCCACCAAAATGATAAATAACCATTCAATCCATCCATACCATTCCCGAATCCGTTTTGGTATATGTATACAGATAAACCCATCCACTTACCCCCCTCCCCCCCCCAAACAATCAAACTAACCAGAATCTTGATATTGTTGTGCCCCTTCCGCTTGACCATGCCCGCTTGACCATGCCCGCTTTCCCTAATGCCTCAATACGCACAATCCCACAACGCCTACATGCAAAGCTAAACAACTTTCGAACCCCGTGAAAGATGACAAATGAGACTGAATACAGAATTTCGGTCTCGATGACCTGATGTGTGCCGCGTGAATAGTATCTGCGCTTGATCCGAACAAAAAAAAAATGTGTATTAAAAGATTGTGTTTTCTAGCAGTTAACCTTTGGTGGTTGCCAGCCATTGAGATATGCCATCAACCCCATACCAATCATGACAACACCAAACATTGAGACATAAGGTGTTGAGTGGTATAATAAAGGATCGTGGCCAGTATTTTTGGAAGAAGCGATCACATGTTTTAGTGACGCATGAAGTTCATCTTTTTCGGATGAGCTATGTTTTATACCATTTGGTCGTCTTATGGGATGAAGTGCCAAATCACCTCCATTCACAGCTCCGTTGATATGATTGTCGGGGTATTGCTTCGATGGAGATTTGGATCGATCGGAAGAATCCAATTGTCTGAGTCGTTCATTCAAGCGAATTTTTTCAATCATTTCTGCCAAACTTTTTCGGTTTGTATCACATTCTGCCTCGGCGGTCTCTGCTCTCTTCTTGTATGACTCCATTTGTGATCGCAGCTCCTGCATATCAGAAAGCATGGTTTCAAGTCGCTGCTCTAACCGACGAGATGATTCGGCGATACCATTAGCATCGACATGTTCATTGACTTTGTCTTGCAATAATACGTCTTCCGAGGGTGGTTCAAAAGCATCTTCGATAATCGATCCTTCCGTCCCGGATTTAGCGCTCCCATTCACATTGCCCTCTGGGGTCTGGAGCTCTAGTCTTTTAGCTATCTCTTCCGCTGCTTGCTGCTCCTTCTGAAGAATATCCTCCAAATCCCGCATCCGAGCACTCTGCGAGTCGATCTCTTTCTTGGCGAATTTCAATGCCTCCACCATTAGTTTAGTACTACTTGCTTCTATGAGCGAAGAGTTATTCGACGAGGAAAAATGTCTTTCGATATGTGCTCTTCTCAAAGAGTGAGAAGGTGACGGGTAGTTAAAATGAGAACGAGCAACATCTGGCTTTTCAGGAAGAGGTTGTTGAGGTGGGGGCGCATGAGGGACAGAGGATCGAGGTTTTTCTTCAGTCCCGAAGGCTAGTGCAGAATCATTTGCTACCGCAGGTTTCGGTAGTTCTACGTTGGGCGCGCTATCAAGTTCTTTCACATCACCCTCCGATAACAGGTCATTAAAGAAAGTGACTGCTCGCCCCAGCTCAGAGTTTTGTAATCGGGCCGTCCGCATTTCGTGCTGGACTATATGTTAGCTATACAATAAATCAACCCATGCAATTATGTGAACTTACAGAAAGCCTCTTTACTATCTGCTCTGTCGTAACGGGGGTTAACCAAAAATTCATCGAGCGTTGCTGACCCATGACACTAATTTGGCTCGCAGCTACACTAACTGGTGGCCCCACGCGGCCATTACTAGCCATTGAACTTTGACTACTAGTTCTCCCTCTCATCATTAGTCCTTGCGATGGTAACATCATTGGTCCATTAGCGGGATTTAAATCGCTAATGCTCATTTCCAAAACATTAGTAGTTGAGCCGGCAAGACCTGCATGTTCGACCTTCGCAGCGACTTTGTGATGTACAACAGTCTTCTGGTCTTCGCTCACAATGTCTATACCAAGCTCAAGATGATCTTGCGACTGCAACTCATGTGGATCCGAGTCCTTGTTTTCGGCCGATAAGCGCGCTCCGTTGACAAAGGTACCGTTGGAAGACTTAACATCTCGAATCCATATCTTCCCACTTCGATCTGCCCATATCTCCGCATGCTGTCTCGATAATACTTTGGAATCAAAAAAGCCGTTCGCGGGGGATGGTAAAGTTTTAGCATTTGTCTGACGTCCAATTCTTAAGCTGTCCGGGTAATATGGTACTGATATTCTCTTATGGTCAAAAGTGCCGTTCATAGATATTAAGTAGAGCATTGGCTCCCCTTCGGGTTGGCCTTGGTGTCTCATTTGTTGTGATCCATTTGGTATAGTGTGGTGCGATCGTACCATGGGAGCCGACTGATGCAATGGAATCATGGATGAACCAGAATTTCCATGTGTCGATGTCGATGAATGTCGTGTCGTATTGGAACCAGTTATCGTATCTGATTTACTATGCCATGATGGCAGCACCTTTAGGGCTTTCTTTCGTGTTGGTGGTGGTGCCGAACTCCAAATGTTTGATACGCTTGCCGAAGACATATGTATGCCATTTTTAATCCAATGCTTTGGACCGCCTTCTACCAAAGACATAGGTAAGGTATCAGCCTCTGGTGTTTGTTGCGATATCGTTGAGTTGGATGAAGTGGACGAGTCCGAAGATAATGAAGTTATCGACGAAGATGAGTTGGCGCGCTGGACGGTTTTCCGTGGCATCAACATTGAGCCCCCTTCGTCCCCATTTATAGCATTCATTCCTCCTTGGTCAGTTTTCCGTGGCATTAACGTTGAGCCCCCTTCGTCGCCATTTATAGCATTCATTCCTCCTTGGTCGGTTTTCCGTGGCATTAACATTGAGCCCCCTTCGTCGCCATTCATAGCATTCATTCCTCCTTGGTTAACACTAGATCCCCATGCCGACCTATTGATCCGCGGGAAACTGTATAAATTTGCGACCGCCGTCATCGGTTAACTTAATTATCAACCCTATTCTGACAGCAAGTAGGGGTGCCTCTGACGATGTTGATTGAAAAAGATCGCTGGAATGTTGTATGTTGTTACTTTCCTCCCCCCATTCAACCTCGACTGCGACGATCCCCGCTCCAATGACTCTCTGGCCTAGATTATAAGTTGTTAAGTACCCGCAACTTTCTATCTAGTGAGCTGGATAGAAGAGATATTGTATCGCACTGAATTTGTGATAATCGTCAGTAGTTGCCCAAGGAGAATTGGCGCCATGACCGGCGACAGCACTGTGGAATGGCAGTGCGAAAGAAGCGGAAACGCATCGACAACACTACTAAGTGGACTCTGGGCCAAAGGAAAAGAAAAAGGAAAAGAGAAGAAACACTTACATCTTTGCAATGCAGATATTTTAGGACAATTGGTGGTGGTAGGGAAGGAAACCTTTTTCAATTTGATGTTGCCAAGCTGGAAAGTTTGGACATTCGGGTTGAGACACGCTAGGTATATATTTAGCCAACCAGCGTTCGAGATCGGGGATAAGAGCAGTTGCGCGCGCGCTCTCTTGCAGATACAGGAAGGTCTTGATTTGAGAAGATGGAGAAAGAAAAAAGGTTTGAATATCATAATAAGATGCAGATATTTCAAAGTTATCGCTCTATTGTAGCCATTTACTTGACGGGATAGAATAAATCATGAGAATTTTGATATTGTCACGTGACACACCCAATAGGTTTTCACCTTGGGAAGAAAAGATGAAAAGTCGGAAGAAGATTAGAACGTGGGGGAGATAGATTGGTTGGAGATGGGTCCGTGCATACATTCGGGAAATGCCGTTGAACATTATAGATTTATCATGATAGATTTATTATGACCATTGAGAGTTTGACTCAAGATTTGTCCTGATAACCCCACAAGTTTGAGGCAGCCAGACAATTGAATCTACCTAGTAGTAATCATCATCGTCTTCAATACTCGAATATGCCTCCAGTACCACAACCCCAAGGCCATCCCGGTGGCCAGACCGTCTGGAACAAACGTATGACTGTCTTTGTACCCTTCTACTTTGGACTTATACTGATCGTGTTTTACAGTCCAGATGGGAGCTATGATGGGTGGCAGTATGCGACAATGATCTCTTTCATAGATATAAGTCACTGACCGTATTTAACAACAGCTGTCGGTGCTATATTGGGATTTATGTATGGTATGTTGGACCTTCGACGATCATGAACTTCCATTTTGACAAGATTAAAGGCACACTCACCATCATTAAGTTTGGCCCTGGTCCAAATGGAGTGTGGCGGACTCTACGTACATATATGCTCACTTCAGGGTCTACTTTCGGGTAATCACTATTATTGTTCCTTCCCAAAATCAATATCAAGGTGCTAATAAGTTCCCACTAGATTTTTCATGGCAATTGGAAGTACCATTCGTTCCGACAGTATTGCATCCCCAGAAACATTAGCAGCATTTGGTCGTGCGAACCGAAGTCCTCTGATTATGAATCGCCCTTACCGTCCTTCGCGAACGTCATAGTCCAGCATGCGCCATTACTGAGTGAGGGGGAAGCACGTCTGCCTCGGAAGCAGATGGAAACCTGCGAATGCTTTGTAATTCATGGCATATGCTTATACATAATGGGTAGATGCATCTGGAATGTTGGATTTTGAGATCTCGCTGCTCATTGTTTGCATACGGGCGGAGTTGAAAGGGGACGATATGTATCAACAAAATTTTCTCGTATGGCTCTCTTTTTTTTTGAGCCTCCTGACGGGGTCGATTCCACAACACTCGAATCATACTGCTTATCATGAATTATGGGTGTCATGAGATCTCGATTTATGGATTGTTGCAACGACTCCGCGTCTTTGTTTGTAGCCTCGGACAAGTCGATTAAATTGCATACCCTCAGTGTTAGGGAGAACTGGAACTCCTCTTGTGAGGTTCAGGTTATATCACGAACTATTAACAACTATGACAATGGCATTTATATGAGCGGATCCTGGATTTTTATCCCATTTCCCGCGTGTATCCAAAAAAACCCCCGAATTTCAATATTCAGACGAAACATTCTAGTCTATGCACACGAACCACGGGATTTTTAAGGAGAAGTGCTTCGTCTTGAGGCTGTAGATATGGAAGCACCAGACGAGGTACTCGGTCCTTCGCTTCTGATAGTGAAACCTCACTATGACCTCGGATCTTTAGTAATCTCGCCGAACTATTCGAACAATTTGATTTCAGCTAGAATTCAGCTGGATAGAATTCATCTGTTCATTCTATTTACGCTTAAAAAGCCATTCCTCTTCGATCTACTCGGCTGCATCAATAAACATCACCGCAAGTAAGATGCCAGTACAATCCATTTGTCGTGTGTAGCTCTAGACGCGTAAAAGTTCAGCAGTGACGTCAAGAAGTAACATACAAAGTAAATTCGAATTGTGATTCGCAAAAGTATAAGTGTATATCGTAGAAAAGACCTAGCTAGTATGTAGTCACAAATACAAGTGCTTTCTTTCTTCGCTAGGGCCTTGGTACGTCCGATATAAGTAAGAGAAAATATCAATCCATCTACTAGACTACAACACTTCGATCTCTGCTATTTTTAATTCTAGAACTGGTCCATTGAAAAATGTATGACGGCCAGATGCCAATTAAAATTAATACCACGGACATTCTTGCAATCTGATCTGTCCATGGAATAATCAAGTACGTACCTTTGAAAAGCGGATGCTGCCACAACATCTTCTTTTCGTGAGCTAATGATTCGAGTAGCATGCGAAAACCACGACATTGTGTTAGTGATTGATACATCAAGGACTCCTTTATTCTAATCAGTTATTTATGTCCCCTACTGATTCACATTGGACTATATTCCTGTCGTGGTTTGATACCTTGAGACTTGTACCATTAATCGTGGTTACCTCGTGGCAATAATATGAGCTTGTACTGTGAGATTCTAATTAGGCTCAATTACCACCAAACACTTCAATGAGCGGGTTTGGAGTCTTAACACAACGCTGACTTCTTCTGTTATTCCTTTTAACCTTTTTTATATGACTTTTCACGGCTAGCAACATAGCAACATAGCAACATAGCAAAATAGCAAAATAGACGGATCCTGGTTCCCCTGAATCATATCATGACTTGGCGGTATTCCCTGCGCTATACGAACTGTAGTGACCAGTTCCTGCATCCTCGAAAATGGTATTGCTACAGTCATTGGCCGCCCAATTTGTCATGTACGTTCCGGCGTTCACTGCTACCGATTATGGACATGATTTTGTTTCGAAACAACTACAATGGTATCCAGCTATCCTTCTTGGAATGATGATCTACCGGTTAACGGAACATGTGTTGGGACGAAAATAGTCAGTTGTACACAAACGAGATTTTCTCGATGGGATGGATACGGGTCGGACAAAAGTAGATATCCCTCAAGCCTTTAATTTCCTTAAAATCAGGGAAAAAGGGGGGGGCTTTTACTTTTATTCTTTTCGTTCTAGATAGTTAGCAGCTATCTTAGGTTATTCTCCGTATTGTACTCAGTACATCCATCCATCAGGAGAGCTTTGGCTAACTTTGAGATTAGTATGGGGATCTATGATCCTTACATCGCATCTAATTAGTGTTACTCGGTACCGTTAACCGTCCATGCGTTTTCGTTAGTGGATAACTATCACCGACCTAGAACTACTCGATACAGCTTTCATGCTGTACTCCTCTTCATACTTACTTGTACAGATTTGGTTTTGCAAAGAAATTAGGACTGTGCATTGAAGTACAATGTATATCGTCTTTCATGTCCTTGGCTCAATTAGGTTGGCTAATTCCTCAAAAGAGTCTTCCCGTATTCTATTCTTGCAATACATCTAGGTTTTACCATATTTCTGAAGTCAGAATGAATCACACACATATTTGTCTTTTCTACACTAGAATTCAAGTCACTAATCTGATCTTTTTTTAAGCTACACAAGGCGACTTCGGTCTGTGCAAATACTAAAGCAACGCTCCGTCAACTTGACATCCCCGGTAAGCAATGAGCTCCCTCCAAGCTTTCTCCATATATAGTACCACTTATCCCATCTCTAAATGTACATCTCATCTTCAAATCTTTGTCCAATATCATTCAGACGATCACTTCAAATATGTCTTTATCCGGTCTCCTGACGGGTATTTTTACTAGCGCCCTTGGAATAATCAACATTTTACCTCAAACTTTGACTAATGGGTGAGTCTCAGCCCTCTGCTTGAGAGAACACTACTACTCAATAGTTGGTTACTTATTAATCGTCGTTTAGAAATTCTCTCTGGGGAACTCTACAGGCTCCAATCCTTCCTCCTTTCCTCACAAATAATCCTCTCCCAAATGGATTTCCCTGGGGTTCATTAACTGCAGGAGGAAATAACCCTTACACATCAGCTCCCTCCACAGGAGTCATCCGGTATTACGACTTCACCGTCACAAGAGGGACAATCGCTCCAGATGGATATGCCAAACAAGTCATACTTGTTAATGGGCAATTTCCAGGACCTCTTATAGAAGCTAATTGGGGTGATACCTTCATGATCAAGGTACACAATCAAATTACAGGACCCGAAGAAGGAACGTCATTCCATTGGCATGGCTTATTACAAAAAGAAACTCCGTACATGGATGGCGTACCTTCTGTTGGACAGTGCCCTATTGCCCCAGGTGCTTCTTTCACATATACCTTCAAAGCGGACCTTTACGGCACTTCTTGGTATCACTCGCATTATTCTGCCCAATATGCTGGTAAGCTTGACAAATATTCCAGTATTTCTTCCCTCCCAAACTAACATTGATCCAGGTGGACTTGTTGGACCTATGATTATTCACGGACCAAGCAACGCACCATATGATATTGATATTGGACCAGTTTTTTTGACAGATTATTATCACGAGGAATACTTTTCAATTGTTGAAGGAGTTATGAATGGTACTAATGGTAGACCAAAGTCGGATAACAACCTCATCAACGGAAAAATGACTTTCGACTGTTCTACCAAGGCTGCTGGAGATACTACTAAATGTTATAACAATGCTGGCATCTCGCAATTCAGGTTTACTACAGGAAAGACACATAGACTCAGATTGATCAATGCTGGTGCCGAGGGTACACAAAGATTCAGTATTGACGGGCATAAGATGGTTGTCATTGCCAATGACTTTGTACCAATTGTGAGTACCTTGAATCAATGGGTTTACAATCACAAAATGTACTAACAAATGCAGAAACCATATACCACCAACGTTGTCACCTTAGCAGTTGGCCAAAGAGCTGATGTTCTCGTCACCGCAAACGCCGGATGGTCTAACTCGGCATTCTGGATGAGATCAAGTATTTCCACAATCTGTTCGGAAACCAAGCAAGCAAATGCCCTCGCAGCAATCTACTACGACCGAGCCGACACAAACAAATCACCCACAAGCACAGCTTGGAATGTACCAGATCCAGGAACTTGCACAAATGATGACCTCACCATCACCGAGCCTTATTACTCGCTTGCCGCCGGCACACCGTCCACAACCAAAAACCTCGATATCAGTTTCTACGTCAACGACACTGGAACCTTCCTCTGGACACTGGGCGGAAACTCTTTCCGAGCAAATTACAATAATCCCGTCCTCCTCCTCGCCGACAAAGGTCAATCCAGCTACCCGAATGAATGGAACGTCCAAAACTTTGGCAGCAACTCCACCATCCGCGTAATTGTCAACAACCCGACCCCCGCCTCACACCCCATGCATTTACACGGACACAACATGCAAATCCTCCACGAAGGACCCGGAAACTGGGACGGCGTATCCATCACCCGACAATCGAATCCCCAACGTCGAGACGTCCAACTCGTAAGACCTAATGGTCACATGGTTTGGCAAATCACGACAGATAATCCGGGGGTCTGGCCATTCCATTGCCATATCGCGTGGCATGTTAGCGGAGGTCTCTATGCCAATATTCTGGAGAGACCCGATGATATTAAAAATAATATGTTGATCCCCATTGAGATGGCTCAGACCTGTACGCAGTGGAATGCGTATACTAATACAGTCGTTGTGGATGAAATCGATTCCGGTGTTTGAGAGTCAGAGAGGGGAAAGATTTCGGGATGGGATTTGGTGTGTATAAAATGTTAATTCCTCGTCTGCATCTGTGATGGCTGTATAGATGGGGATTGCTTGGGTTTTGGCTACTAGCTATAGAACGGAATAATTTTAATGTCTAGGTGGTTGTGGGATTAAAAAGTTGGATATATAGTAGAATGACAGGTATGCCATTGCATTTTACGATCCGTATAATAGATATGAGTGGTCTATAGACTTTTAATCATTCACGTATATAGTATTTACAATATATATAATATTTCTATATATTTTCATCTTTAATTGATATATTATTTATAAACGATATCCTACAACAGTATCATTCCTATATTCTAAATAATAGCTTAGATCAAATCGATTATGAATTTACTACTACTACTACTACTACTACTACTACTACTACTA
>NGKH01000002.1:34163-64462 GCA_002162575.1 Sclerotinia glacialis | reverse complement strand
GGGCATACTTCTGAGCACTCTATCTGGATTGAACGGAATAACCCGCTTGCGGCGAAGCCGGCCTTAATATTCTTTGGCGTGAACGCTCTTCCCCTTGCAGGGCTATATAGAGAGGTGAAAGGCCCCTTACCGATCATATTTACACGTCCTTGCTCGAGTCGATCAACCTGGTCGCGATAAGCTGCCTTGAGTGGAGCAAACACTACTTTATCACAAGTTTGGAGCTTGTGGGAGGTATGAAAGGGGAAACGATTGTTACGAGGTTTAAAGGTTGCGTTAAGTTGGCCCTTGCCGAACCTCTTGTGGTAACCTCCTCCTGATGATTGCTTGCTCCGACAGTCTCTGGCTCGATGTCCTGGTTTGCCGCATTTGAAACAGAGTTTGTCCTTGTGTCTTTGTTCTACTTCCTTTTTAGGTAGTTTGTTTTTGAAGGTTGCATCTAATTGTATTGGGTCTCTATCTGATTGTCTTTTTTCTCGAGGTCTTCTTTCATTTTCGTGGTACTTGGTACAATTTCGGTTTCTTTGAAAATTGAAAGATTGTTGTTGTGATGGTGAGTCACTGCCGCCTGCTGATAGAATGCTCGAGAAACCAACATGTCTTGAAGTCGTCTCCTCATCAGAACCTTTCCCCAAATAGAAGAGAATGAATGGGTCAAAGCGGTGATCGGTGGCGTCATTATGTAAGAATCCCCAGTCGAAACATTTCTACGGTAATCTACTTGTACCTCTTCTTCCCCGCAATCTAGTGAATCATATATTAAAGTTTGAATCTACTCTATCTTTTCTTCCCTGTAATCTAATGAATTGTTATATAAAAATGTGAATCATGTACTAAATGTACTAAATATACTAAAATGTGAATCATGAACCTAAATTTGAATGGCAAATGTGAAAAAATATGGCAAAATAAACATTTCCCCATCTATAAAAAGACTGCTTTGATCTACAACTCATTTACTTTTCTTTGACCCATCCAAACTTCACAAACTCATCTACATTATCACACAAAGCCTCACAATGGCATCCGATCCCATTTTCAACGCTGCCGACGAGGCATTTCTCATAGCACGCAATCTCATTCAACCAGCGATTAACAAGAAAAGACTCATTTCAACTATCATCGCATATTCCGTATCATTACCCTTCTTCGACGAATCGAAAGGTTCAGAAGATTCTAGAGTAGATGTTAGCTCCTTTATTTTGATACCGGAATTCCTCGAAAGTGAGGAAACATTTGAATGGCTTGGTTGGTCCCCTCAGAAAGCTGCTGAACTATGGGTACGATGGAGAGAAATCAAGGCAACCGAAATACCGGACGACGATTTCTTCGAGGGACTTTTCCTTGATCTTGTCATCGGTTGTATCCCCTATAATGTAGTCGAAGATAGTGCAGATGAATGGGAGGAACATATGCGGAGTTGGGGAGTTGGTTCCGAATTGATCGATGCTATCATGGATCCCGAGTTTTCGAATATTAGGGGTACGGAGTCGGCCCATTATTGGGTCAGAGACACAATGGAAATTCGATATTTAAGTTTGGAAAGGATCAAGAGGGATAGCGATTCAAGGGCGCAAAACGGAAATACAGCCAGCTCTGGCATTGCAACCGGTACGACCCCGAGGATATCCAATGTACCAGGTCACCTAACCATGTACAAGGCCATCACGGTAGAGCGAGTAACAAGGAATGCTGAGGGCAATATTAGATTTGGTAATCTAGCGAGTAATGCTCCAAACGATTTCCGAGGCGTTGGAGGCACAATGTTTTACTTTATTCCAGATATCAAGGTCGCAGACCATTATACGGATTATATTAGACGTCAAGGAGATTCTGCTTCACCACCATTGATAATCCGATTGAGTCTCTCTGATGCCTTCATAGAGGGACTTCCACCATATATAATCGAGTACGGTAACTTGTGGAGACAGATTATCCACACCTGTCGCTCTGGTGAGAATATGAGCTGCAATCTAAGATATATTCATACGTTGCCCCTCATTATAGCTCCTATAGCTCATTCATCAAATTAAGCCATTGGAAGGCTTCAAGATTGGCAGCAGGTTACGATGAGACATGTTTTGCGCCTCCCAGGACAACAAAGTCCGCCGGTTCAATATATTTTTCAGGGGGACGATATGTTATATCAAATTTCAGAATTAGGCAAGCTGGAAGTGGTGGTTTAATCATAGTTCTGCATAGGGTTTTGGGTTTTGATGGTTTGCATTCGGTGGTTTGGAGTCAGATATGGCTCAGTCGTTTCAGTTTAGAAAAATATCGATGGTTTATATTCTCAAGATTCCAATTGTATGAAATTTCCTACCAAATAACCATAATCACAAGTGATCCTAGATAACCGAATTCGAATAAGTGAGTGCTTAAGCAATTCCCCGCCATTTGCTGCTCTCCAAAAACAAAGCTTCACAACATTTCTTCGTTACATTTCTTCATTTTATCATTCTCAACTATCTACGACTAAATCAATTGACATTTATCGCCTCGAGGAACTATTGTCAACTGTACATGACTTCTTACAATCGAATAAACAACTAAGAACACAACTTTCTTTCACATTACAGAGAAGATCCGAGAAAGAAAGCTCTCAACGAACAGCAAAGAAAGATCTTTCAGTACAACCCCGACGAGTACAACACCAAAACCCTTCTCCGGAATAACATTCAAATATGGAATGAAGGACACAATTCCAAGGACAGCAACAATAAATATCTAGCAATCCTCAACTTTTAATCGTCTTCGCCTGTCTACAACTTGCATTCTCAAATGCGCACTCGTCCATTCTTCGCAGATTCTATTGTGTCTGCGTCAAGGTGGAAACCCCAACAATCATAATACAACGAATGACCAAGGTATCTTGGATATATCAAATCAATTTGAAACAGATAATCTAAATGATCAAATACCCGATTTCGCATTTAGCCAGTTTCGGCAGGATGTTCTATTATTATTGTTTGCTACAAGTCCGTTTATTACTGTTCCCGAATCTACTTTCATTGCCCATCCAGTTATTTCCTATAATAATCATATTTTGATGAATACAATGTTGAATATAATAAATTGTATTGCAAGACCAACTCAATATCAACAGATCGCCGATAAACTCAACTCACCCTTTTCCCAATTATCAAATTGAATTCTATATAACCAAATAAAAGCGATTAAGAACCCTATTCCAAAAGATATAAATTTCAATATAATCTCTCAGACGAAATATATTCATCAGATTGAAGCTATTAGAAAGAAAGTAACAAAAACAGCTAATATAGATAAACTAAAGTATTTTTTTGAAATTCATCTTCTCAACAGTATATATACAATTTATATAAGATATTTAGAAAAGATAAATGAATGAAGAAAATTTACTAATATTATATATTTATATATTCCTTTTATCGAAAACGAAGATTTCATATTGGAGGTTCGGCTATCTATATCGTTTAAGAGATCAATTTTACAATTGGATGTAGAAGCGGAGAAGGAAATAGCTGAGTTCAAAGTCCTCGATCTCGTGACAGGTTGCATGTGATCAAAGAGACCTTAGGCTCAATAACTGGTTAGTCATGTACCTGTACGTGGTGCTGGCTACGAACATAGACAGAGCCGAACGGTTCTCAACGATACACGTTGTCGGCACGAAAAAAGACGGATTTTTGAGATCATCACTAAGTTTGGCATGCATGGCCACTTCGGCGGCGCATCCCACCACCACGACTATGACTATGATCGATCTCAGAGAAACGCAGTATGCCACCCTGCTTTTAGCAGGACGACGGCGGCTAGCATGTTTACGTTTCGCACTTACATGCTGTGATATGGAATAGTCGACACCACCCCGATCTTTCACACACCTACACAGCCCTTTTCGGCAATGACACTCGAGCTCTTTTCCATCCCCTCTGCAAATCAAATTGACTCTGCGGCGCGATACACCTTAGCAGACGAAGATAGAGAAGAATAAAACTGGTCGGAGGATAAGGATCACTGTGCTGCGGACCCAAATCGGCGTGGGAACGCGGATCTGAAATCGCTGCTGTAGTAGCAGCACCCCCTCGAGTTGCTATCTAAAGTCTACAATGGAACTGAAACACTGCGGGATCAGGGACCCGAGGCTGCCTGAAAGGAATATCTTTTTTATCCCCTTGTGGTTTTTGGTATTACTTCTTGGAGGACATTCTATACAAAATCCTTTGCGTAAGCACGTCGATATACCCTTCGGGAGGTTGCACAACCATATGCCTAAGACGTTAAATTAAATCATCATCATCATCATCACTATCACTGAGCCAATGGGACTATACCCATTAAGGGTTAGCGTATGCCAGTGAGAGAGGCATATCAACCACTTAATCAAGTGGTTGATCCAATACTATAACAAATAGAAGTCAATCAAGTTATTATGCTAATATTGCAGATTCAAATGGTGACCTAGCAACATTTATTTACAGAGCCAAGATTGATTCAGGCTGAAGCTGGGCAAAGGTCGTGCTTTCAAAAGGAGCGGTACTGGGAGTGAATGTATCGTGAATTTGGCCCAATACAGGTCTGAGATGTAACCATGTTCCAGTCGCCGACCTGGCCTTCAGCACCAAGGTGGACTGGTGGAATAGCGACTGGGTCAACCTGATATGATGCTCGATGGCTAGCTGCATAATATGCTCAGACGCGGAACCCACCTCTTGAAGACGACAACATCTTCGAGAAGATGATATTCTACATATTCGACAACGTTTTCATATTTTCTTCAATGCAATGAGATGAAATAGTCTAATAGTCTTATGTATAGTTCATATCACTTTGCAAATACTTCTGACCAAGATAAAGTTGGTATGGAAACATTGTTTGTGAACATTAGACATTGAATCAGATTTTTTAATGGCATTCAAAGCATAGCAATCTCCAAGTATAATGTTATTTTCCTTTCAACCGTTCACCTATCTTTCAGATCCCACCAATTATTCATGGATCTTTGGAGGCAAAGGTGGAATCGATGTCGCTAATGGTATAGTACATGTAGTTGGCAAAAGTTCTTGGATCATATCGCTATCCTCCACACTAAAAAGTGAATCCAAATCGATGAAGTTTTGTTGCTGGATCGAGATTACATCTCCCGTGAACATTTCAGTATACATCTTTGCATACTCGAAATCAATAACCCTTATATCCTCGTTTTCGGGATGCCACATAAGATTTCTAAAGGCAATATCTCCGTGAAATATGCCTTTGTCTCCAATAACTTCAAAAGCTTTCTTATATTTCCAATACATAAGCTCGTTTTTGGCATCAGTATCCTTCAAACATCGAAACCCCTCGAGAAATTCAAGTGCAATCCCTTGATGTACTTTCCCGTCTTCGTCCTTCCAACAGATTTCCCCGAAGCATCTAGGAATATAAACGCTTTGTAAAGATGCAAGATGCTCATAAGTATCAAGTTCATCTTTATTATCCCCAAACTCTTTGGCAATGAATATCTTGGGAAGTTTCGTGTCATTTTCGGTTTCGGTTTCGGTTTCGTTTTCGTTGCTGTTGCTGTTGCTGTTGCTGTTGCTGTCGCTACTATCGTTTTCGCAATTGCGACAAATGAATATGCAATTATTTCCACCTCGATTAATTTGCTGAGTATTGAATTTTACAAAAACAGTCTCTGAATTCGAAATATCGAGATCCGTTTGCTGGTCGTCGCTCGTTTCACAAACTTGGGATTTGTAATCTGTTGCAAGAAACTGAATTTGTAAAACTTTGTGTTGTTCGTTTGCATCTTCATCAATTTCGTTGAGAATTTGGTGTTTTAGAAAGACAGATGGGAAGAGTGGTGGTGATGGTGGTGGTGGTGGTGGCGGTGGCAGATCAGAAGTTTTCATGATGACCATCTAATTATTGTACAGTTCAAATAGGAGAAGAGTAGAAGGTGTGTTTGAGAAGGAGAAGTTTTCAGCCGGTAGATTTTGTACAAATAATCAACGGGAACATACATAAAATAACCGAACAAACCGATTGTAGGACAAACCGATTGTAGACTTATTCTTTCATTCTTCTTGATTCGCTGAGATTCTCAATATGTCTTTCCATTTTTATTTTTGAAATTTTTATAAAATCTCTTAACTTCAAGATGTATTTGGATAGATATGGATTGTGGCTTATGTCAAAAAGAACTGAGTTACGTTTTTCTCTGAGGAGCGGTCAGTTTCGATCCAACTACATTAAGGCGCAAATCACCACGTAAGCGAAATCCTTCTATGAGAAGTAAAATTACATTTCCATTATGAACGATCTTGACCTCAAATTAGACCTACAGCTGGCTGTCCTCCCTGGCCATCATCTCCGCCAGGGACATCTCCCTCTCCACCTCCTCCTCCCTCCTCGCCTCGTTCTCGGGGGACAATGCCCTGACGTGCTCCAACTCCCTGATCGCGCTGTCGTCCGATTCAGTGATCTTCTCCACGTAGTACTTGTCCGTGGCCATGGTGTTCCTGTGGTTGGGCTTGATCTTGTAGATATCCGGGGAGATCCTGATCATCTTGGACTCGGAGGTGGACTTCAGGATGTGCGACAGGATCATCAGGGACAAGGTGTCGGAGACCCGGTGATTCAAGGCCCTCTGGATGTGGAACAGCAGCGCCACCTGCAACGCCGTGATCAGCTTCTTGTCCCCCCTGGTCTTCCTGATCGTGTCCTTCAAGTACGCCTTGTTCACCATCAACTCCATGTCCATGGACTTCTTCACCAGCAAGTCGATGACCCTTATGATGCTGTGTTTCTTGAACACCGAGACCTCGTCCTCCTCGTTCCTGTAAGTCTTCTGCCCCTCCCTCAGCACGGTCATCAAGTCGGCGAAGCCCTCGGGGACCTCTGCGACCTGCATGGTGGGCTGCATGGAGAACTCCTCCTCGTACTCGTCCGACTCGTACCGACACCGACCTTAGGCTGCTGATGCCCATCAGGGACGTCAAGTAGTTCAAGATGGAGTCGGGGACGATGTTAATCGACACCTCCTCCACCAGCTTCTTGGATTTCCTCCCCTCGTTCAACATCAAGTTCTTGTCCAAGACGTTGTACCTCTGGAGGAGCCTGTCCAAGTCCTCTAACGGGATGGGGTTCACAATCATCTCCTCCAGGGTGTAGTCCTCGTCCTCCACCGTCAGGGTGATCCTCTTGTACATCTCCTCGTTGACCGTGTACGAGTCCCGGTAGAGGATCTTGTGGAAGTGCTTCTCCTTGTCGGTCTCGGGGGCGTCCTTGATGAAGACCCTGAGGACCATCTTCCATTGGAGGGTGGAGTACTCGACCTTGACGTTCCACATGATGTTCTTAGTGTTGTACGACAGCCCGTACCTCTCGTCCTAGTTGTTCCTAGTGATGAAGTGCACCGTCTTGCCGGACCTCATGCACTCGGACAAGTACCTCTTCAAGATGGTCGACATCATCTTCGAGTTCTGCAACTGCTCCATGGGCGTCTTGTGGGTGTAGATGTACATGGCCACGTTGTTCTCCGCCTTCCCCTCCCTGGCGTGCGCCAGCATCTCGATGTTGGTCCAGGTGTGGGTCGTGAACCTGAGGTCCTTGTTGAACGTGGTGTACTCCACCCTCTTGTACTCCAGCAGGTGGGCGGGCGAGTCGGTGTTCAAGCTGACCATGAACAGCATCTGGGCCCGGTCCAACGGGGACATGGAGCTGGTGATCGTCCCCCTGGGTACCTCCAGCTCCAGTTCCGGATCCCGACCAAGTCGGACATGCTGACGTCGGTCAGGAACTTCAACTGCTTGTCAGTCTTGTTGGACCTGGAGATGTCTTGCAGGATCTAGGACGGCGAGGTCTGGCTCCTGTAGATGGCCAGCAGGTTGTTGCTCATGTTGCCGCTTCACGGGGTGTCGGACAGCATGACGATCCTGACCTTGCGGAGGGACTTCTGGTGGTACTTCAAGAAGTCCAGGAAGGAATTGAACGGCATGTCGGTGTTTTTCATCAAGTCCCTGATGAAATTGAACGGGTTGTCGAAGCAGGTGTCCGTGTTGACCCTCAAGAGCTTCTTCAAGTGCTCGAAGGTCTCCTTGCACGAGTTCTTGGGGTTGGAGGTCTCGTCGAACAAGTAGTTGATGATGTCTTTGTGGTTCACCGAGATCCCGATGTCGGTGGCGAAGAACCGGACGGTCCTCATGGTGGGGCGGGTGAAGCGGACTGACTTGGACATCTTGCTGAGATCCTCGTTGTTCTTGTAGTTGGCGACCGTGATGGCCTTCATCCCGTCCAACATGGACAAGGACGAGTGGGTGGGCTTCAAGGCCAAGATGAAGTCCACAAACCCGAGCAAGTCGACGTCGTGGTTCTCAAAGTACTCGCTGTTGATCTTGATGATCTGCTCGTACTGGTCGTTCAGCTCCTTGGTGTTCCCGGTCTTGCTGACCTTCGCACTCTTCATCTCCGCCAGCTTCTCCTCGTACTCCTTGGTGCGCGGGAAGATGACCCCCTTGGACTTGGACAACTGCAAGGTTCTGATCATGGAGTGGATCACCATGGTGTCCTGGAACTCGAACTTCCTCTTCTGCCCCACGAAGTAGTTCTTGATGAAGTTCATGTGGTTCTTCATGTCGTGCTCCGACAAGTAGATGTTCAGCGCGGTCATCTCGTTCTCCTCCATCACGTCCTGGGCGCTCATCTGCATATGGATGTCGAAGAACTCGTCCTTCATCTCCTGCAACCTCTTGTTCAGCCTGGTGGGGAGCTCGAACCAGTACCTCCCCGAAGCGATCTCGCTGAAGGGGACCATCTTCTTAAAATGCTTGGACTCCTTCGAAACGGTCGCCGAGTACAGGTTGGAGTTGAACTCCACCAACTTCGGGGAGAAGCACTCCTTAAACATGTGGATCTCGGGCCCGTAGAGCATGGTCTCCACCGGCATGTCCGTGGGGAAGAAGCCGAGCTGGTAGGGGAGGTCCTCGGGGTCGTCGATCTCCAGCTTCTCCATGATGCTGGACATCACCTCGTCGTCCAGCCTGTAGAACCTCTTTAGCTGCAGCCTGGCGGCCCTCATCATGTTCTTCAAGCTGGAGATTTACATCCCGTGCTCCAAGCACCTCCTCAGATTGGAGATGCAGAACACCACCGCCTCCCCTGGGCTGGTCAAGTCGGGCACCATGCTGGCCGACTTGACTATCCCAAAGCCGGATTGTTTTATTTCTAAAGCCCGAAACTATTTTTATACCATCTAATAAGAAAACAATTGAACTAATCCAATTCGAATAACCTTCAAATTTTTGAAACGGTTCGCCTGTGGCCACATCCCAGAGCTGGATTGTTTTATCATCAGAGCCCGAAACTAGTTTTGTACCATTTGGTAAGGAAGCAACATACAGACAAAACGACCCAGTGATAAATTAGACTATAAAAAACTAGGATCTTTCAAAATCAAGAAAGTGATAGGCCCAATCAATTACGAGCTAGCACTACCTTGTACTATGAATATCCATTCGGTATTCCACATCTCCTTGCTCGAACCAGCACCATTAAGAGCCCCGAATGCACCATTTATCGAAATCGAACCAGTCAACCCAGAAGCCATATATGATGTCGAAAAGATACTAGATTGGAAACTTATTAGAAACAAAATCAAATACTTAATCAAATGATTAGATTATCTATATTTAGAAAACATATAGGAATTCAAATCAGACCTCAATTGCCCTAAGAAACTTCAGGAGTTTCATCGGAGGTATCCAGATTTGCCCAATAAGCCTCCACATCGGCATCAAGGGCCATCGATATTGAAGGATTAAAATAATCGAAGAAAGAAGAAACGAAAGAATCAATTATAGCTTCTACAACCACCTGATCCGCTTCTACACACTCCTTTTCCAATATTTCTTTCTCTTCTATTTCAACAAGCTCATCCAACACACGAAGATCTTGACGAACCATTTCTCTTTCTTGTTTTAGCAAGGAATCCTTCTGTGTTCGTAAACGCAGAAGCTGAGCCATTCCTTCCCTTATATTAGTCATTATCGCCTCTTCCTCTTCCTCCGCCTCTAGCTCCTCTCGTCATCGATCGATGAATTCGTATCCAGTAGACATTTCGATACCAAAACGACAACGAACCGATAAAACAGGATCCACAACACACAAACGATTCGATTGATTATACTGATCACAAAGTTCTCGTTCTTTGCCAGTGCCAGTACAAACAACACTATAAGATAAACGTAAATTACGATTAGAAACAAAAGATATAATGAAAGAACCACAATTTATACGACTAAGTGGGGAAACACACTATATAAGTGTTTGAAACAAACATTAGTTAGAAAGGGGATAATGTTACAAAGTAATAATCCAATTTGTTTATACAAACTTAAACCCTGTTTGAACAAGTCATTTTACATACTAGATCATATGGGAAATGACTTTCGCGATAATCTCACCCTCAGCAAGCTCGGACATTATTATGATTGGATCACGATCACGTGATCGGGGTGGCCGATAAATCGAGAGCGGCCACCTACCCAGCGGCCATATGAGCTAGTAGAGTTATAGAGCAAGAAGATCTCTATATAAAGAGAAATGATTTCACTTAGATAGAGAGCTTCGTGCTCAAGATCAATCATTTAGTATAGCCTACTATTAGTTACGAATTGCATATCAATAGCCTCATTATTCGAATCCCTGCATGACGTCTAGTTATAAATCCTTTCGAGAGCTTAGAGCGCTTCTATGCGATCTAGACGGCAACCCTCGTAACGCTTTGAGCTTAAGGGAAGTCGAAATCAGCTCTAGTAACTTTTCCAATTCATGAAATATGTCGCTGATAAATGAGGATCCTTCAGCATAAGTTCAAATAAACGAGACATTGGGTGAAAGCACAGCGTATAGGCCCGTGAGGTACCGAATGATCCCGATCAAGAGCATTGTCTTCCCTGTGCCAGCCAGACCTTTGATCCATAGCAATCGAGATGGTTGTTTGACATGTTCGTCCATCCTCCAATTAGTGAATGTTTTGTATTCATCCGTTTCGAGAATCCATTTCTGTGCATCTTCGATCAATTCTTCCTTCTGTTCCTTTTGAATGAGATCCATACCATCTCGGGGATCTAACACGAAAAGGGCTTGGAGGCATTTTGAATCCTGATCATTTATTCGTGCTTTCTTCTGATGGGCCATAAAATCTCGAAGGTCCTTATGAATGCCACCAAGCAGTGTCTCTATTTTTTGCCCAGAGTTAACGAGCTGGTGTAGATAGCTCTTTTCGTATTCTCGATGATACTGCGCCGACATTTTTTCAAGATTAGTTTCAGCATCTGTGACACGCTTCAGATCGCCATCCCAGTCATCCAAATTCACGATTCCGCGGACAACGGCGTGGTTCCGGCTTCAGTAGTAGCAGACACTCTTCATCTGAAAGTGTAGTATAGCCTCGTAGAGGGTAGCTATTGTCTCCTCCAACTTCTTGATGACTTCCTCGAAAGATTTGCCATCAAATGTAATGTTATTGTTATCTAGGAGATGTTCGGTCAGGGCGCAATACCAGTCCATTCTTGAAATAACGTGAGCGATACCCCTCAAGATTCGATTTTATTGACTTTCCGGGATTCGAAAGGATCTAGACAGATATTAGGAACGTGAGGACCAAATATACAAAATGTAAAGAATAATATCTCACTTGTAATCCAAGGCAAACGCCGGCCCATGGAAGCGCGGCCTGCGGTATTTTCCCGATTGCCACAATAGTCATATCTTTGGCTTTGTTAATGTATTCAATCGCATTTTCTACCAACCCCAGTAATCTTCGATGTCGTGACAATATTCTTCTGGCCTTCTTCAAGCAGATGTCTCATATGTGTCTGCTGCTTAACTGGGTCTTCCATTTCCACTGAAATATCAGCGATTTCAGAAGCGGAGGTGTCAGAAGCTCTCTCAGCCCTGAGAGCTGTTGTGAGAATCTTCATATAAGACTTGACAAGCTTCGCAGTATTGTCATTTGACCTCAGACTCTCGTAAGCGTCATTCCAGAGTTTCTGGGATATGGAAAATTGGACTACAGATTCTATCACTGGCTGAGGCTCTTTTGCTGAAGGTGGGACTTGATCCTGGCTAACATAGCTGGAAGATGATTTCGAAGTCTCTTGTACAGCGGATGTTGAGGGTCGAAACGTTTTGGCTCCCGCTTCTGGGGCGGGAGTTCCCTAAGCATCGGTGGCAGGTGTATTTGAAGGAGCTCGTGGCTCTGTAACGCTGTTAGAAACAATTTGTGTTGTACTATCTGCTCTATGAATGGCAATAGGAACGCTAAGGGTAGGCTGTGACAGCCTGGGGGATATCGAGAATTATGCTGGCGTCTTCGAAACGATGGCCTGGGGACCATTCCCCGTTGTGCTCTCTACCTTCCGCTTCCCCACTTTCTTGAATAAGTGGCTGATCCTTTCTCGTAGCGAGCTGTTGGTAGACATAGTTTTGAGATCGGTCGAGTTTGGAGTGAGGCTAATGGTTATAGCAAAACCGATACGTTTAAGTCTTTTGACAGAAAAGTTATGTAGAAAGGAAGTCCAGGCTCTGCATAATCTATGTCCACATTCCTTAGGGCATATGTTTTGGAATATCAAATCAGTGAACTTTGGTTATAATAAAGAGAAGGATCAATACTTGAATGCGTGCCTCTGGATTAATATCCACAGGGTGTGTGTGTGTGTGTGTGTGTGTTATTATTTAACGGCTGGAGGCCGAGGCCCCCATTCTCGTGACATCCCCTGTTGGAGTTACTCCAGGGCTTCTAATAGTTATATACATATAGCTATATCCAATGATTGAATGATTTCTATGCGCATTTCCATAGCTGCCGTGATCTTGTACAGAGAGAGTTCTTTGTGGAAAAGATTACGTAATATGAAAATCTGCCAAGCCGCAGCCCCGGCCAAACCCCGTGACCTTCTTAGCGCCTCCACCAATAGTTTTTTTATTTTTCAAAAGGGGTTTACAAAGCAAATTTACAAAGGAAACAGTATATTCTTCTGGCAATTTGTTAGCCTGCAGGGTTGTCGTTGCCCTCGTGGGGCTCGGGGTTTGGTATTGGATCCTCAGGGCCGGGGAGGGGGTAGTTTCTAGTGCATATATCAGTGAAGAATCGGGTTCTTTTGGTCCATTCTGCAACCTCCTCTGCTCCCTCGAAAGTACCGCAAAGGAATGGGATGAGGTTGGCTGGTTTGCCTTTCGGTCGGGGGTGTCTTCTCTTCGCTATATAGCAGAAGAAATGCGGCGGAGATTTGCGAGCCCCGCATCTGCAAAGAGTGCGTGCATCCTGATGGTGGAAGCGTTCATAGTAAGCTGCGAAATCGGCGTGCCCTGAACGGATGGCTAAGAGGTGTCCTAGGAAACTTCTAGGCAGGGATAGCTCTTTGGGGACTTTCGGTGACGTGTGTATCTCCAGCTCCTTGTATGATTGGGGGATCACCGTCGACCATAGTTTGTTGGTTGCCTTTTATCTGAGGCCTTTGGTTACCCTTCTGAGCCCTGCATATGAGTAATTCCTTCGGGTTATGCTAAAGCTGCGCCTGCTTTGGTTGCCTTATCTGCCGCTTTATTTCCTGTTACATCTTTGTGTCCTGAGACCCATCGAATGCGAACTGTGCCGTTGAACCAGCTTGACGCCAATTGTCAGAAGGATGTGAAGGTCTCCTAAGAGGATCCTATGGAGTTTGAGAATAGCCTAGTTGCTACTTCGATGTTGTCTCGGCAGATCCATATATCTACAGCCGTCCTTGCTTCTAGTAAAACTATTGCAGCCCTAAGGCCTTCCAATGCTGCTCCTGCTTCTGCATTGTATACTTCTTTGCGTTTGCCTAATGCGAAGCTGCCTTCGCAAAGCTTGTATCCATTCTGGTATGCCACGAAGCCACATCCTGTGCTACCGTTTGTCTGTTTTGACCTGTCCGTGAAGAACACGATGTCATTTTGGGGAATTAGACTGTAGAAGTCGTTGAAGTTGGTTGCAGCTTCCCCTTTGTTTCGGCCATTGGGGCTGTTTATGCGATTCAGGATTTGTTCTCTGGATTCGGGTTCTAACCACTTCGGTGTTGCCAGGGGGTTGATCTGTTTGGACGGTGGGAGGGATAGAATGCGTTTAGTATATCGGGTTTGAAGGCATTCGGGCTTTCCCGTATCCATTCTGCCCTCCACGCGAGTGGGTGGTAGTGGTCAAGTCGTCTAGTCTAGTTCTGACCGCCGCTGCGATCGCGATATTGTCGAGTTCGATCTCGGAAGGCCTGAGCCCCGACTCTCGATAAAGGGTTGCCGTGTTCGTGGTTCTCCAGACTGGCAGTATCGCTGGCACATTCTAGGGTCACTTTGGTAAGGGAGTTAAGATGGTTGTCCGCCCCGTTATTGACCCAGTGATCCCTGCCGGGTTCTGCCTGACCACCAGGTTTCTGCACCGTAGTATTCCTTCTTGAGTATGCATGCTTTAGCTGCTTGTCGAACTAGATTGGCCGTGACCCCTTTCATCGTGTTGCCTAGTGCTTTGAAGGCCTTGGCCACTATCATTGATCTCGCTGCGAATTCTCTCACATGCCATTTAAATGACAGTTTCTTCTCAAACATTATCCCGAGCCATCTCAAGTACAGCTTTCCATTGCTCAGTTCTTTGATTGTTAGGTCTTCTATGGTGACTGTTGAGGTAGTATTGGGATCCTGGTCTATCCTGTGCTTCGAGAAATGAATCAATTCAGACTTGCCAGGATCGAAGGTGGTGCCCTCCGAGGTGCCCCATTTGAGGATCTCGTTGACTGTAACCGTGATGTTGTCAGATAATGAGCTTGAGGCAGCCATGATAGCTACATCGTCTGCGTAGCCGAACTTGATTGTATTCTTCCCCATTCTAAATAACGGAGCGATATATAGCATGAAGAGGATTGACGAGATCGGGGATCCTTGGGGAAGCCCGCATTCAATATCCGGTTTTGGACCAATAACTCCATTCAAACGAACCTGAACCGATCTTCCGGTGACGAACGAGGTAAGCCATTTGACGAGGTTGTGTGGCCATCCCTGTTCGCGAAGTCTGCGGATCAGTCGGTCAGAAAGGACAACATCAAAAGCCCCTTTGATGTCGAATCTCATGATGGACGATGGTTCGTTGATATTGAGGGATTGTTCTACATCGTTGATGGGGCAGGTCGTGAGATCTACGGCCGACCGAAGGGGCAGCGCTCCGAATTGGTGTGTGGTGAGAACCCTCTGGGTGACTGAGGTCCAGGACATTTGTCTGGCGATTAAGCGTTCGAGCCCTTTTCCCAGGACGGAGAGAAGGGCAATGGGTCTGTAGGACCTCGAGGATGAAAGATCGGCCTTGTTTAGTTTAGGGATGATTGCGCTTCGGAAGGATTTCGGGTGGTAGCCGATTCGTAAGCAGACAAGGTATAACTCGATGACGAAAGGCTCGATGAGGGGCCAAGCTTCTTTCAAGATCGATATAGGGAGTTCATCTGCTCCTAAAGCAGTGTTGCCTGCTTTTAGGACTGCCTCACGTATGGACGAGCTGTGATAACCGGTGAGGGGAGAAGGCTCGAAGGGATTGAAAGGCTGTCGGTGAGTATATCGCCGACTTCCATTGCTCTTTTGAGGAGATTATTTATTAGGATCCTTTGTTTGTCTAAAGTTCCTGTTGCAAGTGCTGAGTTGGGTTCTATTGGGTTCTTAGGAGGGAGAGAATTAAAGGATCCGTTGGATTTATGCCTTTTCGTTATTGCGAAGAAATCCTTGGTCTGCTGTACTTGATCCATTTTCTTCCGATAAAAAGTCCTTTGTGTTCATCTTGTCATCCATCTAAATTGTTTTTGGTCAATCTGATTGTAGCGATACTGGGTGCACGCTTCGCTGCATACCTCATCCCACCAAAATTGTCCTTTGTTTTGTCCTAGAGCTCTCTTGGCCGTTCCATAGTAGGCGTTATGTATTGAGGCAACGAGGCCTTGGGTGAATTGATCGAGCTCGTTCTCATCTTGTGGTGAGGTACATAGCGCTGTGAGGTTCTCTTCTAGGAGATCCTTAAAGAGGCTGGGGTCGAAGCTACCTAGTCTTAGCCGTCGGTGTGAGTACGTTATCTCCGTGTCCCAGGGGATATAGGTGAGGAGCGGGAGGTGATCAGAGGTTAAATCGAGGTGGTTTGCCATCCTTGTATTGAGTCCCTGTTGTATCAAGACGTTTGAACCAAAGGCTAGGTCTAGGACATTGCCTGCTGTATATGCGGGATTGTCGATTTCAGATGAGAAGAATAGTTGTAGGCTGTTCAGCCATCTGATGAAGGGAGCTGCTCCTGGATAGTAATTGCCCTCATAAGTGGGTTGCCAGCTGTGGTGCGGGTGGTTAAAGTCTTCGCCTAGGAAAACGTTCCCTTCGAAATACGAATCCGGAATGTCCATAAGGGCTTGGATGATTGCTTATGGACTGGTTGAAGAGCTATGTGGGCTATTGTAAATGTTGTAGATGTTTATGCTACGATTGGATTTGTCCTTTATTTGAAGAAGGAATAGGTCTGAGATGGTGTGGGGGTCGTTCACAGGGGGTTTAAGTTATATAGTGGAGATTCCAATTTCTTTCCGGATGTAAGAAATTACTCTAGGTCTTCCACTGTATTCCCAATTGTCAGTGGGAGAATAGCATTGGTATACTGGATGCCATTTGGTTATCTGGCGGGAGAGATCACATGTGATATAAGGTTCTTGTATCAGGATGATGTCTATATTTTCGCTGTATACTGTTGAAAGCGCTATTTCGTATACATCTGGGCTTCTGCCTGTATTCAATTGGAAGATGGTTAGCTGGTGTTTACTCATCGTTATTCATGAAGTTGAAGATTCCGATGGCCTCATGTAAAGTGAATCTGGTGGAGCGGGTGGTGGAGGGGGGCGCTCTTGGTGGTGGTTGTGGGGGGTGGAAGGTCTTGGGGCATTGGGTGCCTCAATCGTATCCATCAAATCCGTTGGTTTTGAATTGGGCGTTCTACGGGTTCCACTGATGCATCCTTGATCTTTTCTTGCCTTGGCTGAGGCGGTGTTTGCTGTTTTTCTGATCTCCATTTTTTGTTCTTTGGTGAGACCTCTTCCTTTGCCCGCATACAAGGGGCATTTTTGGTCGTCTGCGGCGTATGGGCCGTAACAGAGCAGACATCAGAGGGGGCACATGTGCTCTCCTTATGTATCCCATCTGTTTGAGTGAATGTAGGTTTTGTGTTCTGTGGACCCGGGCACAGCTTCGTACGTTGTGCCAGTTCCAGCATTTGTCGCATTGTATAATCATAGTTTTCCAGATTAATGGCCGGATTGAGGTGGTGACGCCGAAGATACGTAATAGTCTTGGGATCAGCTTTATGGGAAGTTGGCGAACCAATCACATGTTACACTAGTAGGTCTGCACTGCTGACAAACGTCAATGCTACAGAAAGGGGGGCGACATTTGTCGATTCTTTAATGGTTATGCTTAGTATTCTCGGTTCCACATCTCCGACTGTGTACACGTTGTTTTCAAAGTAACCGATACATCTAGGGATGTTAGAGATGCAGAAAGATAGCCATTATGTGTTTCGTTTTACCCGAACTTTTCCTGAGGGGGAATCGAAGTAGTTGTTGATTGTTTGTAATTAGGATTCCAATATGTTGATGGAGTCCGGTTTGCTGGGACAGAGGGCTAGGCCCGAGTTTGTATGTTGTACTTCTTTGAGGGCAGCTCCATATCTATCTACCTCACACTTATCGCCAACCCCTCATTACAAAGGAAAAGAGTTTTATTTTTTTATTTTAATTATACCCGGTAGGTTTATTGGCTTGAGATAGCACTGTTGCCCTGTGGACCTTGGTTGAGGGGGATTACGAGGGCAGATTTCTGTGAAGAAATGCGCTTTCCCCAGTCATTCTGCAAGTATAGAGTATGGAGGCACCTTTGGGCGTGCCGCATAGATATGATATTAGTGTGGTGGGTTTGCCACAAGGTCGTGGCCATTTCCTCTTGGTTATATAACAGAAGAAGAAGTGCAGTATAATGCAAAATTATTATTACGTTATCTCATTTTCAGACCTTCTGGTTCGATTTTACGTTCTGTATTTTAACTTCGTTTTATAATAAAATGTATAGTTTTTTACTAATTACTATATAACTATAATCAAACTATAATTCGGCCAATCAGGATTCGTTTGGTGAGGAACAGATTTTGTTTGATGAGAGTACCTCAACAATATATTTCGTTTTTTCAATATCAATTTATCAAAATAACAATCTTAATATTCATATACTAATTGTGAAAATAGATGTAATCGAATCAGCTTTTCGAATTGAATATACTATGAATCTGTTGATTGTATCAATGGCTTGAAGATATACTGTCGGTATTGGGGATATATTGTCGATGAAGAGTGTTTAAAATCAAAATGGATATCGTTGGAATCAAACTTTCAGAAGTCTGTAAGTAATTCCTAGGTACAGAACTATTCAGAAATTGAGGAATTTGGAGTAGTTGATGATAATGGAAAGGGCATATTCATTCTCGAGGTGAATTGTCTGAAATATGAAGTTTATAGATTCTCGAATTCTTATTTTGAAGCACTTTGTTACGAAGTAACAATCCAATTTGTTTACACAAGCTTAAACCCTATTTAAAAGCAAGTCACTTTATATATTAAATCATATAGTACTCTCGGAAAGCACAGACACTTATTCTGATCGGATACGGTCACGATCACGTGACCAGGAAGCCGACGGATCGAAAGCGACTTGCGAGGCCTTGGACTGTCAGCAAGCAGACATCATATCAGCGCCAACGTCTAATACCTATCTTATTCCCTATAGCTCTTTCTAATCCTCATTTTTAACCCTTTATAGAGGCTCGGAATTCACAATGGCGGCTCCATCGAGCACCGAACCTCATACGTCTAACCCAAACTACCAAGCAATGCTCACGACGGAGCCACTCGACACTTCCAATATCGTCGATGTTCTCGCTGACTTATCCATTCCCTTTGATTAACTGACGAGCAGTGATACCGACGCAGACAACGCTGACCTCCGTGGCGGCCGTCGGTGGGCATGGTATTGTAAGGACCCTGCTTGCCCTAAGTATTGGAGCGCCTGGTCCTGCAAGTCTAACTTCTGGCTGCATCTGTACGAGACGGCTGTGCACCGCGCAGATATAAGGACATACACACGGATAGGACGTCGCGAGCTGGCAAGAGAGTGGAGAGTTGAGACAGACTGGGAGATGGAAGGACCAAAGCGGCCCAAGCCTGCTCCGGCACAGAATGGTACTGCATCGGGTAACGAGGAGGCCGAGATGGCATAGGCTTTTCAAACGAGGCATACTTTCGTCAACTTGTAGTAGTTAGGGTCAGTTCATATACACAACCCCACTCTTAACAATGTCGAAGAGATACTGATTTATCTAGATTCAATACCTGGATTAATTGCAATACTTTTTGAAATAACGATACTGTTTTCTTATCGGAACTATTCGATAGTAGAGTACCATCATTATTTATGCTACCTAGCGAAGAAGCCTTACCTTTCTTCCAGATGGGCTAAGAATATATCTTTTATTTCGCGATCAAAATTTTTATTTCTTATGATTCCGGCTCTATGACTCGTTTACAAACTGCAAATATCAGCTACTCTTCATTTCTTTATCGACCCTTTTATTTACTTCCTTATTTGTTTACTTGTTTATCTACCTACTATAAGTTTTTTTTGCTCTTATCTTCTACAGTCAGTTTCTTCATAAGCAAAATGACGTCGAACGATCTCTAAGAACAACTACGTATAGCTCTTCAACGTGTTAAAGATGCCGACCAACGTGCTGAAGACGAACGACAGCGTGCTGAGGAGGCATTGCAGCATACAAGCAAAACTACTCTCACCGAATATCTTGATCTCTGCCATACCCATCTCTTCCAAACGATATCTATCGAAACCGATAAATCTCTTACTACTTAAGGGGATATTACAAATCCAAGAGGCAAACTTCGTTTAAACCGTCTTTGTCCATGGAACGATTTCCTCACCACTCAAAAAGATACACAAGAATGGCTTCAAACGGTATACACGGATTACAATCGTGAGAGGGTTTTTGAACATCGTGCTTTTATAGAAGGTCTTGGGAGAAGGGTAGCATCAAGAAAACTAGCCAGCGAGGCAGACCTTGCCCATCTTCAAAGGGAGACTGTCGAGACACCCGTTGTCTCGATCATCAGCCACTTGCAGTCCCTCGATCCTGTGCGAAATGAATTCAATGTGGGGGACGGTATCTTTTTCGATAATCACCCCAACGGATCAAGCGACGCAGAAGATGTCTCTCAGTGGCTTCAGAATTTACAACCATTTACGCCCCATCGTTCAGTCCCTTCTTTCAGCGGTCTGAAGGCTTATCAGATGTGTTTATACAGCTATACAGGATGATAATACGCTTCGCAAGCTCGCTTTCATTGTAGAATACAAAGCTCCTCATAAGCTCAGTCTGGCTAGTCTTCGTTTTGGCCTTCGGCAGATGGACCTCAAGTCGGTTGTCGATCGTAATTGCGTGCCCCCGGCTGAAATTGACGGCGTACGAGACGTATGGTAGGCGGTGTCTGTCTCGACTTGGGCTGATTCAGGATGAGACAGGCCAATCTCCACTCAATCCACTGCAGTCTAGAATGGACTGCCAAACACAGGCGATCGAGAGCTTGAGTTGTATACGGACAGACATGGGTGCTTTGAACACAAGGGATGTTGGAGGACCTTTGGATAAGCTCTACCTGGTACTACTATTGTATGGATAGGATAGGGTATTCCGTTTTGTGATGTGAAAGTGGATTGGTAGCGCTATATTCTTGGTGCTTCTGTTAGGATATGGTTTGGTTGGAGCCATAGTCATTTCTGCAATGGGACTATCTGCCGATTATGATCTGCGCACTGGAGAGCTGGGAAGAGTCGCAAATTTGGGATAAGCAATTGAATGACGAGTGCGCGGAAAATTGTAGAAAGTACGTTTTATTAAGTAATCCGAAAAACATTTTTGAACTCTTCGTTTCCCTCTTTTTTTCTTTATTTCTCATCAGAGTAGTTCGACTTACTTGCATTATCCAGAGAGAGTAGAGAGTTTCTGAAATATTATCAATTATTTTCATACCTCAGAATGACTTTTTTGAACCTATTCATTATACCTATGTGCCAACTGCTCCACGTTCCAAGAGGGCAACTGCTGAGAAGGAATGCATCCTTCCTACCGAGGAGCCGCATATTAAATCAAGAAGAAGACCGTTTGATCGTACCCAGAGGACAAATGGTGATGAAGATTCAGGTTGGAGCTCAGAAATTCGAGGTATGCTAACATTATTGTTGAAGTATTGATATGCTCCTCTTCTAGTGATAGTAACTGATTATTTTGTACAGAGATCAACATTATTTGTAATAACGATATAGGAAACAATATCGGTGATGATCTCAGCTTCGATCTTTTTATATGATATAATATATCACAAGTCAATCTACAAGAGATCTCGAGCTTGGGAAAGAAGGTCCAGGACAATGAGATGGTTTTCCAGAGCATCGACGATGATAGTTTTTCATCAACAGAGACAATCCTTGATTCTCAATTATACCCGAGAGCCTTGACAGGAGGACTTTCCAAAAGCCAGGACACTCAAGGTATGCATGTTAGCTCTTGATAACGACGATAAAACAATCTTCTGGCCTCACATACATAGATACTCCTCTGATGCTGAGGGAGGAACAAAATCTATCCGATCTGGAATTGTCTTCCTTTGCTTGTGAGACGAATTTCCAATATCGGCTTCAACCCTCTCAATCTTCAAATACAGGTTCGCCTGGTAACAATGAAAGCAAACAAAGCACACCCGAATTATCAACACATTATGCTCTTCCCATTGTATTGGATAGCGACGAGGTAGAAAGTGAGAGAAGTCCCTTTGACTGCTAAACAAGGCTATTTCCGGGATTAGATGAATAAGAGAATCTTTTAATGGGCAGCTCACTTTCTTATTCGGATTACCTGATCGAGCTATCGCATCCCCAAATTGTTTGTGATCAAAACAAAAATTATTCCAGCTAAGTCAGTGAATGAGAAGGATACACAATTCATAACTATTAGTCGCCGACTACTAGTAACCAACAATCCTGACCACTTCCGCGAGACTCAGAAGACAAGCATTCGTAACAGTAGGTAAATCAAGATGCACCTAGGTTATCTGCGTATCAATCATATGCTTTTTTCTTTTAAGTGTACAACGTTCGGGCCATGTAAGCCACGTAAGCTGGTAAGGCCGCTTGGCCGACCATGTGAACAATAATCTTACTTGGGTCTAAAGCTTCAGGACCTTGTGTGTGAGCTTGATAGCCTCGACTAAGATTGTTGCTAATCACATTTTTACCCGTTTAGACGCAATGCTATCAGTCCCCAATCTTTTTCGAGAAACAGGTTTCCTACCCGGCTTGCCAAACTCCGCTAATACATAAGCAATAAAAACACTCTTTTGTTTAAGATAGACGCTTTTGTTATATGTAGGGTCTAGAGCAACAGTACGAGCAACTTGACCCAGCTTTGTAAAATGCCCCAACAACAACGAACTCATCTCAGCACTATAGCGCATTTCATCAGCCCATTGAATCTGTTCTGCTATATCTCGAATAAGCCATGAATTTCTCTTCTCCCATAACCCGAAAGTGTTATCAGAATCGGAATCGAGTGGATCGTAGAAAAACAGTGCAAAGCACCAAAGTAAAGTAACATCAAACATGCTAGTATTTGATGTACGGACACAATTACCAAGAATTGACAACTTAGTAGTTAAACGTGTATGATGGTGAACATTGAAGTTTATCGGTAGTACTGTTTCTATCCATTTCTCCAACTTCGAGTTAAGCATCTGTGACACTTTTAAATCATAATCGAATTGGTGATTTAGTTCTCGAGAATTCAAGTTGGCAAACTGTTCCTTGGCAAGCTCTTCCTCATCCGAATCCACATCGAAGTCTATTCTGATATCCTTTTCGATGTCGTCCAAGTTCACTCTCCTCTCTGACGACTCTTCACAGCCAGAGAAAATGCCATGTACCGATATAGAGTTGGAACTAGTTGGAGATCGAGGCGGTGTTTCTTCAATCGTTTCTTTGAAAATGACGATTGATGACCGAGAAACCTGTGCTTCTGGAGATAGCTGAGTATATAGAGGCGGTGACCGAGGAACTTGTACTTCCGGGCATGGCTGAGCACACAGAGGTGGTGACTGAGGAACCTGCACTTCCGGAGATGCCTGAGCATATGGTGGCGGTATTGGGCGTTGTTGCTCCTTATATACGATATTATTCCATTCTAGTAACATAGCCCCTTGTTGAATATACATTTCCTTTAGGTTGGGTTTGCGTGCATCGGTTGCAGTTTTGCCAATATGCATACCAAGTTCTTTTAAGTGCACTTCCGCATAAGTACTTGGTCTGATGTATACGCTGAAGATTGTGGTATTAGACAGAGACTCAAGGCCACGAATCAACATGTTCGTAGTCGTAGTGTGAGGTCTGATTGTAGTAGTCCTTTTCTTCGTAACGACGAATCCCTTCGTAGTGAGATTGAAATGTATAAGGAAAACATGCTGTGCATTGCTTAAACCGGCTTCGTGAATAGTAGACGCGTCGTGAGATAAACCATCGATGCTCGATATTGGACAAGGTGTAGAGGCATTTGCAAAATCGGCATCTGGAGGAACAACCAATAATATATCTATTTGTTGTTTCTTGCCGGCAAGCTTAACAAACACCTGAAGCTTAAAGTGAATATGAATCTGTCCTTCCGTATCACGATATGCAGCCATGAAAAAATCGGGTGTCTGCTTGTTGTCATGCAAGCAAGAACCTAGTGTGAATGTTGTACCTGATTCATCTACCCATTTTACAAATACCCTCTCGTGAAGAAGTTTTTCTAGCTGAAGATTTTTGATCGGAACCGATATCGACATATTTAGTCCTATGATTATAATTAGCAATAGAACGTAGTTAAAGAATAATTGCATTTAAAACAATGATAGCCCACACTTTATGTGTGCTTCCCACCCACCCAGGCTATAGAGCAGCCTTGACTCTTCGGATAAAATGAGATGTAGAAGTGATCAAGAAAAGCTACTATATGAATCGTGTTGAAGTTGTTCTAAACAGTAGGTGCTGTAAGGACGTAACCGCCGCCAGGGTTTTTCTAAACAGTAGATGCTGAAGGACGTAACCGCCGCCAGGGTTGTTCTAAACAGCAGATGCTGTAAGGACGTAACCGCCGTCAGGGTTGTTCTAAACAGCAGATGCTGTAAGGACGTAACCGCCGCCAGGATTGTTCTAAACAGCAGAGACTGTAAGATACAACTCTTGTACACGACGCAATATAGGAGCAATTTGGTTGGAAAGACTGTGCTTGTATAGTCGTAATAGATGTTATGCGATAGAAATAAAGCGATATGAGGGTAACGATAGGAAGATGGTGGTCGTATATTCGTAAGAGGTATTGTGCGATGGAAATAAAGCGATATAAGTGAGGGTAACGATAGGAAGATGGTGGTTGTGTATTCGTAAGAGATATTGTGTGATGAAGATAAAGCGATATAAGGGTAACAATAATAAGATGATGGTCCTATATTCGTAAGAGATGTTATGCAATGGAAATAAAGCGATATGAGGGTAGTAATAGGAAGATGATTAAAAGAATGTAGAGAGAAAAGATAGCAAAGACGAGCTGCTTAGGTAAGCGAGACCAAATGCAAATGCGAGCCACTTAAATTCTTACGCGCCTCTAATATTATTTCCCCACCCAATGCAATGATAGGTGAGATACACCACCATACCAGGAACAAGTCGAGATGTGACTCAACGCGCCTGCAACTTCCACTGCACGTATGAACTGGCAACCCAATTCGCGCCCTTGCTGTACTACAAAACATTGATTTCCAGCTTCTGCAATGTCTGCATCGGTCGCGCAAGTCCAGCAGTACCTGGAGAGAGTTGAGCTGAATCTCTACTTCGGAGCTCAGTATCGTCGTTGCTTTCAATATCGGTGGTTTCTTGGTTAGGCTTGCTGATGGTGTCGGGTTTTCGCCGTTTTCCTCTTTCATGAGCATTCTCTTCCATGATATTAGCATAATCGGATTGCTTCCAAGGCCGTTTCGAGCCATTTAGAGTAGTAACTTTTGCTGCCGCTATATCATCGTCTACGCCATTGTTAACGGCTTTGGTTGCAGAGTTCATGTAATTTAACAGCACAGCGTGTAGCGGTAGTGATATCGATAAAATGTTTGTCCCGAAATATCCTCGATGATAAAAGGATACAAACTTATTTGAATAGTGGCTTGGTGGCCCTTAAGCTGTACGACGAGATATATATAAGTTGCACATGCCTTCGACAATGTGGGCGAATCGCCGGATATATCATCACTATCTCTTATTCTCTTAATGAACAATAATGAACAATGGATGTGCAAAGATTCTGGAAATTCAATTCATTCATGATGGTTCAATATCGTAGAATTGTGACAAGAAGAAAAGTAGTAAAGAGAGGCAAGGTACAGCACGTGCCAACTGTTATCAACCGAAACGTGCTTTTTTAAAAAAAAATCGTATTCTCCCTTAATATTCTTATTTTCATTTATTAATTATATTATTACAATGTACTTTATTAAGATCAATTGATTATAATAATATACTTGGAATGAATCTTAATCTATACAACTACAATAGAATTATAGGAAAAGTTTCTGAAAGTATTAAACCTATTAATATTGTAATCGATTTTGAAATCTCTGTTACAACAGGTAACAGTAGGTCATGTGACAAGTGTCATCTAACTCAGGAATCCCATTGATCCCACTTATCGTAATATAATAGAATAGGTGGGATCCCATTACTTCTATTGGAAACCAATTAATAGAAGCAATAAGATAAAAGTATAAAGATCTATATAAAGAGATAGGATTCCATTATAATAGAAAACTTTATATTCAAGAACAATTATTACTTTTATAATATAATTATAAGAATAGCAAATCTAGTTATTATATTATCTTATCGATCATCTATTTGAAGTTTAATCTAAACCTATTTTGTATTCAGAACTTTATAGTTATTTCTATATAGTTAAAAGATTGTCCCTGTAATACTTTGAGCATCTTTATTATTTTAAATACCGAATCGATATCAAGCATTTAGTATAACGATTACCAACAGCGTTTTATAAAGGAATCAATACAATAATACACCTTCGATAAATCAGATAGTCGATAAAGATAACAATATCACTATAGGAGAATCCAAAGACATTATGATCAATGAAACCCTTAAGATAACCTTATCAGATAAGTATATTGAAAACCAATAGGAATTCGAGATATTCCTATTGCAATTTGAGATGTATTTTAAATTCAATAAGGATAAGTTCATCAGTAATTTAGCAAAAAGTATATAAGCTATATTGTACCTCAAAGAAAAAGTATCTAAATAGATTCAATCTTATCTATATGATTATTTCGAATATAGTAATTCGGATTGTATACAACTAACCAAAATAATCTTCAATACTTTTAACAGATTTAAAAAAGAGATTCGAAAAATATTTGGTAATATTAATAAAGAAAAAGTAGCTAAGGAAAAATTATTCAATATTAAATAGATAGGATCAATTGTTAAATATATTATAGAATTCCGACGATATACAGGAATGATGGGATGGGATTCGATAGCTATTATAAGTTATTATTGTAAAGGATTTAAATCAGAAGTTAAATTGGAATTCGACAGATCATTTGTAAGCAAGGATTTGAACGATCTGATTAAGGAATCTATCGAATATAATGATCGATTTTATAAGTACAAAACAAATCAATAGGTTTACAAACCTTAAAGAGATCGAAATCAAAGAAAATACCGAAAGAACAAAAAAAGACAACATTATAATCTATAACAATATAAAGATCCTATAAAGTTGGATATTATCTATGAAACTTTAATCCAAGATGATCCTGAAAAGAAACAATAACGAGATAACAAGTTATACTTTGAATATAGAAAAGCAAATTATTAAGCAAGATAATATCGAAACAAAGACAATATCAATATAGGAAAAAATGAATACCAAAAAAAGAAATTCAGCAAGGATTAATTTAATGTTATTTTTATCCCTCAATTATATATAATCAATAAAATGGATCTATTTACAGATCAATTACTAGCATATATTGAAGAAGAACCTGAGCAAGAAAAGCTTGAAGATAAAATTGAGAATTCATGATGGATTAATAGAGAACCTAATCAAAAAAAGCTATGGACTATTCAAGAGATCGATGGATAGAATCGCCATATCTGAAAGTTCGGAAATACAGATGACGGAACCTTTAATGAGAATGTCAATATAATCAATACTCAAATAGGAGAAACCTACAAAGCACAATTCATTGACAAATATCGAATTTTATAATATAGAATTACCATTGATACATCCTTTATCAAAAAAATTAATTATAAACATATAATATATCCAGAAGTTGATGAAATATATGAAGTCTTTTATTATCATTCAAATATAAAGATCGAAAGCAACGATGTTTTCCTATATAAGAAAGTAAATAATAAATATCAATTCACAATTTAGATTATAATATTATTATCAATAATAGGAAATCTATTAAAAATATAGGATGATAATATATCAATAACAATCTGAAAAGATATATTTAACAACAAAATAAGAAAAGGTATGAATATTACAAAATTATTGGATGAAGAAGATAAATTACAAAACTTTGCATTTTTAAACAATAATGATTTATATCTGCAAATTGATCAAAATCGATTGAATACAACAAATCAAATAGGACAGATTTATTACAAAATTAATATAAATAAACAAACAATCCAAATTATAATAAATTCAAAAGTTACAAGAAATTTTATAATACCAAAAATTGTAAAGTATTTGGGAATACAACTTTATACGAAATCGAAATTTTATCAATTGTAATTAATTGATAAACAATTAGCAAAGATTGATAATATAATATTGTAGAAGATTCAATTAATATTGATAAGTATAAACCAATATAAAAAGTTTATTCAATTTAATATTGTTCTATTTAGGAATCAACAAATTATTTTAAGAATACTATAATTGAAGGTATACAATCCTATTATTGATTGGTTTAAAGAAACCATAAGTTTCGATTAATGTATAAGCAATCATATAGAATTACAAAAGATATCTATAAGATAGAATATATATTTAGAAGAGCTGAAAACGAATAGCATTGATAATATAGGATATCCAATCCAAGATCCCTTTCGAAAAGATATACCCAAACAATACCAGAAATACACAAGAATCTTCGAAGAACCAGAAACCCAATGTATTTTATTGGAATATAAATTATAGGATTATAAGATAGTATTGAAAAAAGACAAAATATCAATATATACCCCAATTTATACAATATCAACCAATGAATTGAGGACATTCAAACAATATATCGACAACAATTTAATCAAAGAATGAATCAAAGAATCCTTATCCAAAGTATCAAATCCAATTATATAAATATCTAAGAAAGACAGTATTAAAAAACTAATTATAGATTATAGGAAGTTAAACATGCTTATTATAAAAGATCGATATCCATTTCCATTAATTACAGAATTGAAAGATCGATTAAATAAAGCAATTATATTTACGAAAATGGATCTATGTAACGGTTACCATTTAATCAGAATCAAGGAAGGCAAAGAATAGAAAACCGTTTTCAAATACAGATACAGACTTTACGAATATCAAGTCATACCATTTGGATTAATCAATGCACCAGCAATATTTATACGATTTATAAATAATATATTATCGAAATATCTCGATATATATTGTATATACTACTTAAATGATATTTTGATATATTCAACCAATAAAAGTCAGTATATTAAGGATATCAGCAATATCCTAGAAAACCTAGCAAATTCAGATTTGCTTTGCAAACCTAGCAAATGCGAATTCCACATCACAGAAACAGAATTCCTAGGATTTACAATATCAGATTAAAGACTCAAAATGAATAAAGACAAAATTAAAACAATGCTCGAATAAAAATAGTCAATCAATATAAAAGAAGTATAATCCTTTTTAAAATTCATCAATTTTTATCGATGATTTATATAAAGGTATTCGACAATTATTGTTCATCTAATTGATCTTATCAGAAAAGATCAAAGAACATTCGATTGGATTATCAAAGCAATAGAATTATTCGAGATATTTAAGTAAATAATAACTAAAAAAATAATATTGTTTATATTCGATCTAGAAAGGGAGATCTTTATCGAAACAGATTCTTTAGATTTTGTTATTAGTATTATATTAAATTAATCAAACAAAGATGGGAAATAGCAATCAATTATATTTTATTCTTGAAAACTATCATTAATAGAATTAAACTATAAGATTTATAATAAAGAACTCTTAACGATAATTAAAGTATTCAGGGAATAAAAAATGTATCTGGAAAGATCTAAATATATAATACAAGTATTTATAGATCATAAGAATTTAATCTATTTTATTATTACGAAACAATTTAACAGACAATAAATCAAATAAACGAAAACTATAGCTATATACAATTTCAGAATTTCATATATCAAAGGAATAGAAAATGCTAAAGCAGATACTTTAAACCGAAAACCAAAATATCAAAAAAACAAAAGTTACAAATCCTATATAATATTTAAAGAACAAAACGATTCTTTAGTTTATAATATATTATAATTTGTAATTATATATAGATTAAAAGATGAATATTTTTGTATTTTAATCTAAAGATATTATAAAGTCAATGTAATAGTTATATATATTTTAAAGAAATCAAAACCAGGATTTATATTTAAGGATGAAATGATTTACTTTTATAGAAAGATATATATTTTTAATCATTTATCAAAGATTTTTATAATAGAACAATATAAATTGCTAATATATAATTATCAAAGGATTATAAGAATATTTGTAAAACTTAAGGAAATTAGTTATTTCCTATAAATAAGAAAGATAATTAAAGAAATTGTTGGGAATTATAATATTTGTATTCAGAATAAATCATTACGATATATTTTATATAATTAACTCTAGATATCAGATATACCTTCTCAATTATAAAAATCCATTATATAAGATTTTATTATAAAAGTTGAATATAATTCTATACTTGTTATAATAAAGAGATTAACGAAATTCGTATATATAATATTATTCAAAGAATTATAGA
>NGKH01000002.1:12346-34063 GCA_002162575.1 Sclerotinia glacialis | reverse complement strand
TATAATAAAGAGATTAACGAAATTCGTATATATAATATTATTCAAAGAATTATAGAATATCAAACAATTAGTTTTTGTATTCTTCAAGAATATAATTAATATATATAAAATATTAGATCAGATAATTTCAGATAAAGACAAACTTTTTACTTCAAAGTTCTGGATTACATTTATAGGATTATTAGGAATAACAAGAAAGCTATTTATTTCTTTTTATTTACAAATAGATGATCAAATAAAAAGAATCAATTAGATAATGGAAGTATACCTTAAATATTATATTAATTATCAATAAAACAATTAGGTAGAATTATTATTTATAATTCAATTCGTATATAATATATTGGAAACAGAAATTATAAAGATTATATTAGTATATATTCATTTCGGTTTTAATTCTAAAGCATATAGAATTCCGATATTACAAAAAGCAAATGTTGAATCAATCATTATTAAAGTTGCACAATTCAAAGATTTTTAAAAGCAATTATCTATTGATTTAAAATTTATATTCTTATATATAATAATTTATTAAAATAAGAAATATAATATAGAATCAATACTAAAAAAAGGGGATAAAGTTTACTTATTACAATACAATATCGATACAAAAAGATCAAACAATAAATTAGATCATAAGAAACAAGGATTATTCAAGATTGACAAAATAATAAGTTCTGTCAATTATCAATTGAAACTATTCAATATCATAAATATTCATCCAATATTCTATATATCCTTATTTGAACCAACATCATTAAGAACATTGAATATATCATTCACCGAAATCGAATTAATCAATCTAGAAGCTATATATAATGTCGAAACAATATTAGATTGTAAATATATCAAAAGCAAAATCAAGTATTTGATCAAATAATTGGATTATTTATATTCAGAAAACATACAGGAACTCAAAAAAGACCTCAATTATTTTGAGAAATTATAAGTATTTCATTTGAAATATTTATATCTGCTAATAAAGCCTTAAACTCTATGTTGAATATCAACAACAACGAATAATCAAGGAAGTCGAAAAAGGAAAGATCATTAAGAGTAATTGTTGCAACTATTATATTGGTTTTCTCTTTTTCTATATATTCATTTTCTAATCTTTCCTTCTTTTTAAAAGTATCTAATTCATCCAAATATTTAAGGTTGTGGTCAGCTATTCGTTGATATTGTTCATATAATCATTTCTGTTGTTTTTGGAGACGAAGGATCTTCGTTATAGCTTTTTCCTCTTTTGTACGAAGATGTTCCTTTTGATGATCCAAAGCATGTCAATCGGTCTCTTGAAACATTTCACGATCTTATTCATCAAATAACGGAAACTCAGTATTGCAAGAAGAATGTATATGTATATATTCAGAGCAACAAAAACGATCAAAACAAAACAAATCTTTAATATAATAGAATCTATTTAAACAATAACGAAAGCAAAGAATCATTTTAATATTGTTAGATTCAATAGTTTAAACAAAAATGATTTGTTTCTTATATTTTCGAATAATTAAATAGTTTGCAGAAACAATAATAGATATAATAAGAAAAAGAAATATATTTATTGAATTATACAAATAAATGGGAAAACTTGTTCTATAAGATATTTGGGACAAATATTAGTTTAAGAAGGGGATAGTATTATAATAGATAATATTATATTATATAACAAATATTATATAAAGGAATGTTTAAAAGCCAGGATTTCAAAAAGGGTATTAGGAATTAAGATTCCAAGGAACTCCAAAATATGAAGATCTATATAAAGGGATAGGATTCTATTATAATATAAAGCTTTATATTTAAGAACAATCATTACTTTTATAGTATAATTATGAAAATAGCAAATCAGTTATTATACTATTTTATCGATCATTTGCTTGAAGTTTAGTCTAAACCTACCTCGTGTTCAGAACTCTATAGCCATTTCTATGTGGCCAAGAGGCTGTCCCCGTAACAGAAGGGTAAAAATCAGGAATGGGTCTTTCGTTTTCCCAAACAGAAATGACAACGGAAAATAGTCTAAATTTATTCTATAAATAAAAATATAAAGATTATAGTTTAGAAAGGCTTTTGTGATATTAAGAGAAACAAGTTATATATTATAGATAAAGATTTCGAAAGTAAGAAGTTCAAGTATAATACCAATTCTTACTTTGAGGTTCTTAATGGGGAATTGATTTCCATTTGGGAGAATTTGAATAAAGAGTATCAATTTATATAAGATAATGCTTTTATATATTAAATTACTAAGGTATTAGATTGGTTCAAAGTTAAAAGTATTTCTTTAATTGATTTCTGATTTCCTTATAATCCTGATTTCAATCCTATAAAGTATATTTGATGATATTTAAAGGTATGAATTTTTGAGATGTTTCTCGATATTGTATAGGATAAAAGCAAATCGGAAAATACTAGGCAAAGATTAGAGAGTATATTACAAATAATTTAAAATATATTGGATAATGATTTATTTATAAAATTAAAAGTTAATATAAAGGATAAAATCAAGGCTTGTATTACAACAAATAGTTGATATATTAAATATTAAACGATTGAATCAAAATATCATTATAAAACTTTTCATTATTAAAATATATATATTTTTCAAAAGTTTATTTAAATTTCGAATCAAAATATTGAATAATTGATTTAATAATAAGAATTGAATTGATTATAATTGATAATAAATTCCGGGTAAATTCCGGTGGGCTGATAGGAGCTGACTAGTATTGTAAGATACCAGATTTCAAAGTTAGCAATGACTCTGGTTGTCTGTTCTGGAGGAGCAGGTCACTACCAACTTTCAAAAGATGGTAGCAGTCGCAACCAGCGCCACTTGTGCATATTCAATATTTCTCTCGCCTCAGGCGCTAAATCATTGCTTCCAAAAGTCCTGTGAATTCGGTTTCAAATCGTTCTATACCTCATATTTGGCTATATGCAGGGTTCTAGCATTGGGAATCTGGGACCGTATTTAGGGGTGTAGGGAAGTATCTTTGCATTTGCACGAGGGTACAGGGAAAACCATATCTATGGAAAACCTACGCCGAGATAGAAACATGAACTAAGTGCTACAGTGGTATGCAGTTCCGTTTTCCTTACAGTAATGACCGAAATCAGTTTCTAGTTCCTGTGGCTTAAAGTGTGGCGATCTTGAAATCTGCGCTATATGTACCTCTACCTATCTTCGTCTCTGTATTCCGAAAAGTCTACACAACCCTATGGCCGGGGCGATCATGACTGCGGCGGATTTCGCCACTGGCGTTTCAGCGTAGCGAAGGTTGCAGGCATACGTTAAAGAAGTATTACAGGCAGTAAAGCTTCGGGCTTATAACCTATTAAAGTACTATCTGTAAGGTAGCCAAAAAGTATATATTATAGAGTAAAGCCCTGAGCAAGGCTCAGGGAACTATTATAGGAAGCTAATTACATAATATCAACAATCAGGGTGCTCCTGCCAGGTTGCCTCAGACTGCACCTGCCGTCAACACGAACAACCTCCTATCACGTGTTGGAGAGAAGACAAACAAAGGCATCCTGGAAGTCGATGGTAGCTGAGCTCCCTATAGCCCAAACAATACTTGTTACTTTGTCGAAGGGCCATGGTCACAAACTCTCAGTCTAGGATAGCATTGCCCGGGTGTTGGTGGCGCTTCGTTGACCTAGACGGGTCCCTGTTTCGTTATCTGGGTTACCTAGATGGGTGCTGGTGCAACGGTGGCAACAGACTCAAGCATGAGTACTTGCTCCAGATCTCTTCATTCCTCTCCCTACGCTCCGCTGCGACCCTTCTTGCATCGCCATCCACTTTATTTTGCCCACTCATACTCATGCGCTCCATTTTCAAAGCCATTGTTGCGCTTGCGGTAGTTGGTGCAGCTCAGGCCCACCCCTACAGCGCGAGTTACACATTAGGATTGACGGAGGCTACCGCGGGTGCAAGTGCAGATGTCGATACCGATACGCAGATCTACCACAACCTCTCCGCGGCGTCCACGGCCGTTGAGCGCTTCCAGCCGCTGCTCGTTAATAGGGGCCAGCTTCGGACAGGAGACGCGTCGAAGCAGCTCGTTGCCTTTAACTTCAATAGAGCTTCCTCCGCCAGTGACGCCCCGGGTGGGGCTTCCAAAGCTGCTTAAGTACCGCCCCAGACTGCTACAAGACTGCAATGCTGACATGCTCAGACCGTCAAAACCTACCCTTTCTCCACCGGCCTCGACGTCAGCATGGCAGTCGTCTTCATCAAACCTTACAGTATCAAAACGCCTAATATTCACCCGCGTGCCACCAAGCTCCCACTCCTCACCAAAAGATCCAATCTTGAATATGTAAATTCAATTAGAATCTTCCAGGTCTCGCAACAGTATTTGCCGACCGCTCGCCTGTGTTATGCATCACAAGCTCTTCACCCCTTCGCGATGCTGAAACCAATGCGCTCCAAGGCTTCCATGATCAAGTCGCTCTTGCAAAGCCCATGACCAAATTCGCCCATCGAATTACCACTGTCTTGGAGATTCCGAAAATCGTAAGCCTTGCCTGGAGAACAGCTAGCTCAGGCGCACCTGGACCAGTTCTTCTTGACTTCCTAATCGACATTCTTTTCACGCCCGTTGAGCTTGAGAGAGTAGCTTGGGGAAACATCACCGCTGTAACGGGGGAAGGTAGAAGGTTGTGAATATCTTATATTAAACTCAAAGCTGAAAGCTAAGGAGAGAAGAAGAAGAAAGAACAGTTCCCTCCAGTTCAAACGCTTTAACTGTACCCCTCTCTCAGTATGCATGTGGAGGAGCAAACACCCTATGTCTTTCCACCAATCATATCATTTTGCTTCCACGATTATAGCGTATGTGACCAGACAGCTGACCAATTCCATCCTATCCTATCACAACCACTCCAGCTCTTTATTGATTTATAAACCAGAATGCTTGATAGATGGATTAGAAGTAAGGGGAATAGACCACGCAGTCCATGAATTTCCACCCCCATTTTCAGGAGGGTCATGCTTATATGGTGGCCCTCCACTAGGTGGTTTACAAGTTGCAGGCGTAATAACGACAGATATACTTTTCCTTAGACTTCGGTGCATGAAGTCACGAATCTGTTCAATTCCATACTTAATCCCCACTGGTATGATAATATGGAAGTAAGTTTGTGTGCCAAACTGGCCCTGGAGGTTAACGTAACGCCCACCGGCCAGATTAATATAGCCCTGCCTGTCAAGGCGGAAGACTGTATCAGGCTGAGAACTCGAGTCGTAGATGGTTCGGATAGCCCGCGGGAGGCGCTGTCCCAGGATGTTTTCAGCTTCAGCTTTGCCGATTTGGACCAGCGTTTGGAAGGGATTTTGCTCCTCTCGAACAATATCCAACTCCCATTGGTTGATAAGGGCTCCTAGTAGCTGGCAGATTTCCTTGTTGTTAATTGCGGTAACACGACTTTCTAAAGGTAGTTTCCGGTCACTTTTATCCTTAGGTGGCTTCTTAGGAGCACGTACCTCGATGTGGTGCGTCAAATTGCTTTTTTGGTCAGTATTGAGGAATGGAATAAACACCTCTAGGAGATCGTTGTCCATATAAATGAGGTCGTTGAGTTCATCCATTGACCGATTTGAGATTAACTCCCAGCATTGGTGACGGTCGTCGTTGTTGTCTTGAAAGACAAGCCAGCCATTCTGCATAGTTAGGTATTTGCCTGAACTTGTGTTTCGCAACCTGAAGTATTTTTCACAGCAGACAATGAGCTCCCAGTTCATGGAGGTGTCGCCGATCTTGTAGTTGTTGGCCTTGTTCTGGATGGAGTAGTGGGGACCGTCAGCCACCTTACAGAAAACCTGTTGAGCAGTACTCAATGAGCACTAAAGCTATTGAGATCGCTTGTGGTAGAGAGTCTAAACTTCTCACGCTTGTATTCTGCTGACAGGCAGATGCAATTTCCTCCGTTGACGAGAGCAAATGAGGTCAGCCAGTCGTTCGCCTGAGTTTTCCGGGTTTTAGTTCCTTATCTTCAAGATCTGTTGCAATACTTACTGGCATGATCTTCCAAGAGGAATTCAGGTGAGCCATTCCGGCATCGAGAGCCTGGATGATATTCCCAGCGTGATGACCAAGCGGGTTGCCGGTTTTTTTATTGAAGATATTGACAAGCCCAGTATCTGAGCGTGTATCAGCCTCGACGAGCCAACAGTCCCGGACAAAGTGATCGGCTGTCCGGAACAAACCGATTGAACGCTGGGTAGAGGTGATCTGGCGCAAATAACGACTCGTGGCGCGATTGACGAGAGTGTAAATTCCGGTATACCGCTTCTTTAAAAATCTCCACTGGACACACTCGTCTAAAACTGTCTCTGGCCCGTCCGTATAACCGATGTTTTTCACTCAAGGTGCTGCAAAGGAATTTCCCCGTTTCACCATTCTGTATGAGGAACCAACCTGGACCTGGAGATGGGACAGGATCTAAAGATCACAGCTGGCTATCGTTGCAATAAAGTGCCATCCTCCAACTCGCATCGCAACGTCCCTCTTGTATGCATCTATAACAGTACCACTAGAGATATTTGTGATCGTCTGATAACCACTGGAGGTATTGTTAGTCTATATTAAGGGGTAATTAAAGGCGGCAGCCTACTCTTTGTAAGGGTCTATATTCCACTGTTGATTCTGACCGTCGTGGGACTGATACCCAATAATCCGTGTATCATTGTCAGCCTTACCCCAATACAAGTACACGACGGTACCACTCTTGAGAGACTGGATGGTATAGTTTTGATTCCTCAACTTCTTCTGAAGCTAGCAGAGCTGTTTACACCCTGTAACCACCGCATGTTGATCAAGGGCCAAGATGGGGGTATGGTTTTGGGAAAAGCCGTCAGCGAAGTCAAGAACGTGGCCAGTAGATTTTACACGTAGTCGATAGATAAGAGGGTTGAAACGGGATGAAGGACCAGAGCTGCTTGTTTCCACCCATAATGCTCCACGTAACGAAAGCCGGGTCGGCATTATTCTCATTGTGGGATAAAGTCGTGCCTGTGGCAACATTGATTATATGGTAGCGGGCTTCATGTTACGAGGGTAGCCGTCTAGATCACATGAAAGTGTTCTAGGTTTTCGAGGTAGGTTTATAATTAGGTGTCAAGCAGGGATTTAAGTAATAACAATATGAATATATTATTCGTAACTAATAATAAAGTATACTAAATGATTGATTTTGAATACGAAGCTCTATACAAAGGAAATCCATCTAATTTATATAAATCTTTGTATTCTGCTATATCTTCTGGATCCTAAAGGATAATAGACCTATAATTCGTATAAACCTACAATTCGTATAGACCTACAATTTGTATCCCTGAATATATAGGGTCCATTATATGATCCAGATTGATTGATCATCTTTATTATCCTTACTATCTTTATTATATATGATTTTATATTGTAATGATTTGTAATATTATCCCCTTTTTGATTTAGTGCTTGTCCCAAGCTCTTATAATCATTTTCTTGTTTGTGTTTCTTTTCAAAAATAATTCTTTTCCTTTCGATTATACTATTTATACAATCGAGAAAATATAAAGAACGAATTGAATTTGTTTTATTAATTGAATTTAAAAGGTTCGAAATGCTTCTTTGTATTTATTGTGAAAAACATTTATGTTGTTGTATTGTTGTTGGGGAAAAATTCCGATCGATGTAATGAATATATTTGTTGAGATCAACAATATAATATATTAGGGCCTTCTTTTAAGGATATAACGGTTATTATCTATAAACAGGAACGTTTGGATTATGAATGTGAAAAGACTTTGTCGAAATTGCTTCGTTTAGATAAACAACAGCGCTTCCTATGAAAACGAATATCCGAAATGATTCGTTGTGGTTTGAAGACAATGGATGAATTGGATGATATTGAAAAGAAGGAAATGTTAAAAAATGAGTGTATAAAGAAAGAGAAAAAGCAAGCGATTATTGGTTCGTCGATGTTTATTGAGGCTAATTCGAATATATTGAACGATTTCGACCCTTCTTCCTTTTTGAGTCCTTCAGATCCTTTTTGGAAAGGTCTGGATAACATTGATGAAATTCCTTTAACAGATCAGGTGTATCAAGATTCTTTTTAAATTCCCAAATGTTTTCTGAATATAAATAGTTTTGCTATTTGATTAAATATTTGATTTTCTTATTAATATATTTGTAGTTTAGTATTTCTTCGATATAATATTCTTCCTTTGGATTGATTGGTTCGATTTCCGGGTCTGGCACTTTCAATACTCCAAATGATGTTTTCTTAAAGAATAAGATATAGAATATTAGATGAATATTCATTATATATAATAGTTTCAATTTGTAATTGATTGGTTCTATTATCTTATCGATTTTGAATAGTCCTAGTTTCTTGTAATCTAGTTTATCGTTTGATCGTTTTGTCTATATATTTCTTCGAATAAAATAAACTTTATTCTCTTCTTTAAAAATAGATCCTATACTTTTTGATTCGTTGTAATACGATGCTATTTTTAATACAATAAATTATAAATCTAAAAAGAGTTGTTTTTGAAGCTTTTTTATTTCTATGATATCTTTTATAACTTTGTCTATATTTGCATTTTGTAACAATAATGATTTATAAGCTAATAAATTGAACCCAAAATTAATATATATTGGCATTACTTTTATGATTTTTGTTTTTGATATATTATATACAAATTGTGCCAAAGATAATAATTTAACCTAATTGTTTTGTTTGTAATTGATATAACAACGAAGATAGGTTTCCATCGTTTGGTTTAATTGTTCTATTTGACTATCTGTTTATAAATGAAAAGCGGTTGAAAGCTTTCTTTTGATTTTGAACAATACTATAAGGATAAACCAAAACTTTGATATAAATAATTTGTTTTTATCTAAAATAATCTTATTTAATATATTATAAATGCTGATTATATTCTTTATGAATATATAAACAAAATCATTTGCAATCCAAGTTTCACAGAATGATATCATATAAATAAATTTAATTAATTTGTCTGTTATCATTAATATAGAATTGTATTCCTTTTAGATAACTAGGTTTTTGGATAATAATAGTTTTATTACAAAGTCCCAAATAATAGACTTCCAAAGTTGAATAAATAATTCGGAGGTTTTGAATTGATTATAAAGGATATACTAGATAGCTTTATTCCTTATATAAATATTGCAGTTCTCAATTATATTCTCAATTATAATCCTCATTTTTGGAAAATACACTTCTTTCCTTATTTTGGCAAAGGTTCTTACAATACCTTGATACCTATAAGCTAATAACTCATATTGTTCTATAATATAATCCTTAACTAAATTAAAGGATATATAAAACTTATTATAAAAATAGATGAATCTATCTTCAATAATGAATCCTCTTTCTAAATTATCTAATATAACTAAGATTCTTTTGATTATAATATTTGTTGTATATTCTGTTTTTATGATATCCTTGATAATATCATAATTTATTCCCGAAATAACAACGAATTGTGATTTATTATAAATTAAAATATCGTTGTCTTGTTTTAATATTATATACGATTTGTATGTTTTATTCTGTAAGTATTCTGGTTTTCGATTGAAAGTATCTGCCCTAACATTTTCGTTTCCTTTGATATATGAAATTCTAAAGTTGTAAACGATTATAATTTCTGATTATCGGATCTGCCATCGATTTAATTCCTTTATTATAATAAAATAAATCAAGTTCTTATAATCTATATACATTTACACTATATATTTCGATCCTTTCAAATACATTCTCCATTCCCGAAAAGCATCTACTATCGCCAATAGTTCCTTATCGTATATTTCGTAATTTAATTCAGTTAACAATAATTTGTATAAATAGTAAACGATTGATTGTTATTTCTTATTCAAACCTAATTGACTAAATATTACACCTAATACATAATCTAAGGAATCTGTCTCCATGATTATTGGTAGTTCTGGATCAAAAACTTTAAAAACTAATTCTCCTACAAATGCTTCTTTAAAACATTCGAATACTATTTATACTACTTTTATCCATCGAAATTCCCTTTGATTCTTTTTGATGATCTCGATCATTAAGGCAACTATTTTCGAATAGTTCTTGATGAATCGTCAATAAAAGTTGGCGAATTTTAAAAAGGATTATACTTCCTTTACATTTATTAATAATTCCCAATCTTTGATTGCTTTTATTTTATCGGGATTTATTTTGAAATCTTTAAAGAATATAATATAATCTAGAAATTCTGTTTCGATAATATGAAATTCGCATTTGCTAGATTTACATTGAAGATCTGCCTCCTTCAATTATTATAAAACCTTATAAACATTTTGAATATATTATTCTTTATTTTCTGAAAATACCAATATATCATTTAGATAATATATATAATATATATCTAAATATTTCCTTAATATATTATTGATTAAACATATATATATTGCTAATATATTTATCAATCCAAATAATATAATTTGATATTCGTATAATCCGTATCAAGTTCTGAATACAATTTTCTATTCTTCACCTTCCTTCATTCTAATAAAATGAAATCCGTTTCATAGATCAAACTTAAAGAAAATCTTAGCTTTTCCCAATCGATCCTTCAATTCTATAGCTAATAGAAATAAATACTGATCTTTGATCATTATATCATTCAATTTGTAATAATCTATACAAAACCTTTTTGTACTATTTTTCTTTAATACAAATAATACAAAGCTAATTGTTTATAAAATGGATTCTCTGATCCATCCCTTTTCTAATACATTATCAATATAATCCTTAAATGTTTTTAGATCAGAAACTGATATCGAATAGATTGAACTAAATGAAAGCATTTTACCTTCCTTCAATACTATCTTATAATCCTATAACTTATATTCTGATAAAGCTTCATAACCTTTCTTTTCTTCGAATAATTTCTGGTATTTCTGATACTATATCAGTATTGATGTCTCTTTCTATTTCATTACAAAAATGTTTTCAAACAACTTCTTTTGTTTATTCTTTATTTATACAAAAAGTTCACTTTCCTTCATTATTAATAAAGGTCCCTAAATTTGATGTCCTACATCAATAATGCTGTTCGCCTTCAATTCTCCACCATATATATTCAGCCTTACTGACTTTAACATATCTCATCGATCGCTTTTCTTCGGAAATGATATAGTTTCCAATAACCAATCGATCTAGAGGTTATATACTTTCAATCATAACATTCCCAAAATGATCTATTGATTCCTTAATGGAATAATATCGAATTGAATAACCTCTTTATACTGGATTATACTCATTTACAATAAACGAATCTTCTACAAAATCTTTTTGTCCAATCCAGCTAATTGTCCATCAATTAGTTGCAATTGATATAATTTCTGTTTCATTTGAAGTTGTACTCCTAAATGCTTTACAATTCCTAATATAATAAAATTTCCTATAACTTTTGAATCTATTATAATCCAGATTGTTTGTCCATTTATTTTTATATTACAATAGATCTGATTTACTTGTCCTATAATATTCAATTAGCCTTAACCTTCTTCATAAATCTTAATTGGCCTTTCCTTCTTATAGGATTTTCTTGCTTTTTTCTAAAAGAACCAACCTATAGCTTCTTTGTCTAATAAATGAATTCTGCAAGTTTCATCGTAACAAATTGTCCAATTTATAACAATGTACTTAGCTGTCCGTTCTTTCGATAATGATTCTTTTGGTTCTATTTTGTCAAAAGAAAAGGAAAGAATTCGTAGATACTTCAATTCATATTGATCTATAATGTTCAACCTTTTCTGATCTCGAAACATTATGTCGATTTCTTTTTGACATTCCTTTTGTTTATAATTATCGTCTTCGATAAAATATAAAATATATAATTGGGGTACAAAGATAACATTGAATTGATTTTTGCCAAACTTTTTGTAATAACCTCTTTTTGGCGATCTTTTGCTTCGACAATCTCTAACTCAATAATCTGATTTGCTATATTCGAAGTATAACTTATCTTTATATTTTCATTCTATTTTTTCCTTAGATAATTTGTTTTTAAATATTACATCCAATTGTATTAATTCTCTATAAGATTGTTTGTTTTCTCGAAATCTTCCTTCGTTTTTGTGATACTTACCATAATCTCGGTTTCCATGAAAATTAAAAGATCAATATTCTTTTTAATACTTATAAAGCATTTCATTCATTTTAATAGATTCCTTGATCAATTCATTTAAATCTTCCCAAATACAATTGCAATTTAATTCTAACTTGACTTCAGGTTTGAACCCTTTCCGATAATAGCTCATCATTATATTCTCTTCCCATCCAATAGTACTTATATACTTTTTGAATTCCACAATATACTTGACTACTGACCCTATTTGCTTAAGACCATAAATCTTGAACTCAATATCATATAATTCATTAATGTTCCCGAATACTCATCGTATTTCTTTTTTGAATCCTTCGAATCTTTCAAAGATAACTTGAATCAAGTATATTCGCTTCTTAAACTCATTTAAATTGATGAAATAGTCCTTAAGATATAATTGGATCCATTTAACAGCTTCTCCTTTAAAATAGGAAGCAACCCAAATACTTTTATCAATATCATAATTGAACTTGTCCTAATTAAATTGGAAGTAGATCTCAAATTGAAACAAAAAGGTTTCTAACTCTTATCGATTGCCTGTAAATCAATTTGGTAAAGCAACCTTAAAAGTTTCAATGACAATGATTTCCTTGGGGTCTTCGATACCTCCCATAACAATATCTCTGTCCTTATCGATACTTTCGAAAGTGATCTGACTGATCATAACGGGGTTGCTAAGCTGTAATGTCTTGGAAAACATAATATCGTTACTTATCGAATCGATACTTGAAACAATAATGATATTCAAAATATTACAAAGGTAGCCATCTAAATTACATAGAAGTATTCTAAATTCTCAAAATAAATTTATAATTAAACATCAAACAAAGACTTAAATAATAACAATATAAATATACTATTTATAACTAATAATAGAGTATACTAAATGATTGATCTTGAACACAAAGCTCTATACAAAAGAAATCCATCTAGTTTATATAGATCTTCGTATTCTGCTATATCTTCTGGATCCTAAAGGATGATGGACCTATAATTCGTATGGACCTACGATTCGTATGGACCTATGATTCGTATCCCTGAATATGTAGGGTCCATCACGTGATCCAGATTGATTGGTCATCCTTACTATCCTTACCATCTTTACCACACGTGACTCTATGTTGCGATGATTCGTAACACTTCACTAGAAATTAGAATATTAGTTGTTTTCAACTTATCCGACTTCACATATATACTTACACGCTGTTACCGTCGACCTCGATGCACCATTTTTGGCTTGTTCTATCGTGCTAATTCCGATAAACAATATGAATACCATTGTTGAAGCTCTCTTCTGTAACATCGAGACCAAGGTTGGAATGAACATTTCGAATGATATAGCTATTGTAGCTGTAGAGGCTGGCGTCGGGCTTATTTATATTATACAATTCAAAAATCCCTCTTTAATTAGAAATACTATTAAAATATTGTTCTTATATTATAATCACTTTTTGAGTTTTGTAAAATATTGTATCTAAATCGCTACTTGTGTTTTATACAGGAGGATATTATAAATTTCCTTCTAAGAATAATTGATCTTTTTTATTCTTATTATCGTATTATATTTATTTGCTTCCCATCGAATATACTTCCTTTTAGATCCTGCTGGGCGTACTTCAGAATATAATCCTTTCATATTCGTATTGATTGAGATCTAGAACTACGAAGATGAAGAACTTATATAATATATAATCCCTTTTGCCGAGGTATTAGCGTCAACATTAGTAGTTCATTATGCCGACAAATAATAAATGGTTTAGAGGTGGGGTACCTGGTTGTACAAGGGACAGGTACATGCCATCCATCCCTATCCTTTACCGCTCAGCAGATCCGCAATTTATTTCATGCACCTCTTAAACCCCAATCAACCATCCATCGGCTTCGATAAGGTCTCCTAAGTACTTACCTTACAATACAATTCTTGAAAGATGGATGAATCTCTGCATTATGACAACGCAACGATACTTTCTGATCGCGCTAAACTCATTGAAACAATGATATCAGTTGATCACAACTATCAGTACAACCAATGGATTGAAAATCAAGACGTCATTGTATAAACAGTTCAATATACTCTAAGGGGTATACCTCGAGATTTGTCCTTATTTGATCTTTTCTGTCGCTTATTTCGGATTTATTATGAATTATGCAAACAACAACATCAAGAATGGATGATCTCTATTGCAACGATTGTCATCAGATAATTGATAAGTATGATGATGAAACAGATCATTGCAAGTGAGATTATAACTTCCTATGGACATAGCCAAGCGACGGTTGCCTACAAACGGATCGCCGATTCTATTGGTTTAACATCATTTCAGATCAAAACATTGCGCAGAAGTTTCAGATTTTATAGTTTCTGGCTTGGAATGTTCATCTTCTTTAATTCAAGAGATTTGCGAAAGTAAAGCGAATTATATATATCCTTTGATGATTTGAGTGCTGACCTAATTACAGATGGATGTCATACAATGGTCTACAGAATCCCGATATATCAATAATATTTTCTGGGGTAGAAAAGGGTACAATATACAAGCAACGACAATCCTCGGACGAAATAGCATTTTCAATCTACTCGGAGATTTTGAAACACTTGGGATATTCATCAAACGAGATTCAGAGATTTGGAGTATATCAATCGAAGTATAGTTTATAGTTCGCAACTTGTAATACTATATATGAAAGGAAGAAACCATTAAATAAACTATTAATTCATAGATATATAATCTTTGGTTATAGCATTGACTAGTGAATAGTACTTCAACAATCAATCGATATCGCAGAGAAAATGATTTCTGGTCCTCAGTTGTTCTTCTTCCCCACCCCGACTATTGCACGATGCGAAAACATGGCTTCCTTGATGATGGACACGATTCAGATGGATGATTTCTTTAAATAATTTTATTTTAAAGAGAAAGAATATGAAGGCAGTCTTTCCATATCTATCTGAAGCCAAGGAAGAACCTCCCTGCATATATATCATAGCATCGATTGTCTAATCGACCCTAACGACCTGCCCTTCACAATAATACTCGATGAGCGGGTCTATCTCTTTGATAATTGGTATCGTTACAGCTACAGTTCTTGAGGGCATACCAAATGAACCTTCAAACATAACGAAGGTCTGAGGAACCCAACCATTTACATCAATTCGAACAGGATCCAAAATTCGAGCGGCGGCCAAACTGTTCCCATAACGAACCTATACAATAGCGAAGAGGTTAACAGATGTATGATATACATTGTGAGAGATAACATACAAGGCGTTGATGGTTGTTCCTGAATTCTCTTTGGATTTCTTTACAGCTTTCCCGGGGTGGAAGTGCTGTCAATGGTACTTCAATGGCAGCGTTTACATCGTTACGAATGTCTATTGCAGCTTTATGGACTAGGTTCAGTATCTCCTGGGTCGGGGGTGATATAATTAATCTGTTCTCCCATATAGCTGCCATCCTGAAGCTTATTGGTTTGTGATTTAGGATCTGTATGAAGTTGTTTAACATCGCATTATCAATTTACCGATGTTCACGTGATCTCCGCCACACGATAATCATTGCATTTTCCTCTTTGTATCTACCTGTTCTTCCTTGTTTCGCAGAATTAGGGATGATGGTTCATATTTATCATGACGGAGGGCTCGACGTTGAGCATGTCTTCGAGGGGATATGTCGTGATTTGTGCGTGGTGGCTCAATAGTTCTGCGATGAAGTTAGCAGATGGTGATTGTAAAGGAGGTTGGTGGATATGACGGGACTTTTACCTATGATAGGATACACGAGGCTATTGCGGTCCGCAGTACTTAGAATATAACTGATGTTGTCGATGCCTTCAAAAGTTGCAGTTGTTTGGTTTCTGATGATTGAAAAGCGACGATTCTTGGATGGTAGTGATATGAATTCAATTATATATAATAGACGCAAAAACTAAACGATTCCAAAATGAAGTTAGTAAAGCGCAAAGCTTATAAAAGAAAAGAGCGAAGTTTGAAGAATTGAACAAAAGGGAGATTGGGAAATGAAGTTAAAATCGAGGAATAGCTGGATTAAATACCTTTTGAGCATATATTTTATGGCTGTGACTTACATTTCATTGCGAACGGTCTTTGGTGATGCCTTCAATTTTCCGGGGGGTTTCCCAAGAAGAAGAGGCAAAGCGGGTAGGAGCAAGTTGGTGTTTGGGTATTGAACAAGAATGTCAGGATCGAAAATCCCCTTTGTTACGGGGACAGCCTCTTGGTCACACAGAAATGGCTATAGAGTTCTGAACATAAGGTAGGTTTAGATTAAACTTCAAGCAGATAATCGATAAGATAATATAGTAATTGGATTTGTTATTTTCGTAACTATACTATAAAAGTAATGATTGTTTTTGAGCACGAAGCTCTATATTATAATGGAATCCTATCCCCTTATATAGATCTTCATACTCTACTAACCGATAAATCGACTATCGACAGATCGATTGCCGCAAAGCCGATTTCGACTAGTCGGTTTCTGGATCACGTGACACTAATCTCGTGATCTATTGTTACCCGTTGTAACACCCTTATGGGATCTCGTCGTTTAATCTTTCTTTACTTATCCCTCGATTTCATAAAGAATTTATATATAATATCACTATTATAAATCTAATTAATCCCGATAGAATTGTATAATATTTTATCTATTGAAAGTATTTGAAATATTTGTTTTTATTCAATTTTTATTTATAGAATACTTTAAAATATATTGATTCTTTAAGATGATTATTTCTATTATTTTATTGTTTAAAATAATTTTAAAATTGCTCTCTTTATATTTATAAAAGCTTTTCAAATGTTATTATTAAATTAAAAAATTAAAAAATTATAAGATTAAGAGCTCTTCTAATAGTTTAGAATACTCATTAGTCCTGATCTGAACTAGCTCACGTTATTATACCGATCGATGGTCGAATTCTAGCAGGTTTAAGGCATTGGAAAAGAATCTATTTATCTATACGATAAAATAATAAACTAAGGAAATAAAATACATTATGAATTCAACCCTTTATAGCACTTATACCACTTGCATTTGAAACCAAGCCTATTCTACCAAAACCGAGAAACAAAACCTAAGCGAACCCAATTCACCGGCCAGGCAGGCAGGGATAAGTGGGGGGCGGTCTTGATCCTAGTCAGTGCGCCAGGTGGGGTGGCTTTTTCCCTAGGCCTTTCTCGAGGTGTAGAGGTGTTCCAGCTCCGGAAATCAGGAATCAGTTTTTTCCATCATGCTTCTTGATGCAGCTGCGCGTCTTGATGCAATTGCGCGTAGTCGTGCGTCAACGATGGCCAAATGGTTGACATAGCTTTGATATTCCGGATATCGGTCCATAAAGGTGATGGTAGCGGTTTAGAGAGCAAAGGGGAGTTTGTCCGTCAGTTCTTCACGCAGGAATTCCTTTGGTTGGTCAGCCTCTGACGCTGATTCCAAGAATTGAGCATAGAATTGATGAAAAGGCATCGAGCCCATACGAAGCGATCGATTGCGCGTTCTTTAAGGTAGATAGACTCAAGGCCGCCAAGGGCTTGTTGATAAATGGAGAATTTGTTGCTGGAAGAGGCAGAGACAGAGGTTGCTCTTGGATTTTGTTGTGGAGGTGGTTTGGAACGCATGGGTTCCGATTCTTCTGTTGTCATTTGAGCGACCGTAGAGGTGAGTTGACCCAATTGCTCCATGATTTCTTCATTTTGGGCTCGAATCGCACGATTTTCTTCTAGAAGTCTTTCATAGGCTTGCGCTCCTGCGGCTGAGGCGCAGCAGAAGGGAGCGGAGGTGGGTGAGTCATCGAATTCTTCGAGGTCTGCCATTTCGTCCGCAGAGGGGATTATGTTGCGCGAGTTCAGGGACGTGTGGATAAGTCTGGTAAGAGTCAGGGACGTTGCGTATAACTGGGCAGGAATCCAAGGGTTTCTACTTAGTTCAGGGACGCCGCAACGTATATAATATAGAGAGTTCAGGGACGTGAAAACACATACACCTAAATTAGAAAGTCGCGAGCTCAGGTATGGCTTGCTAGATATTCTGGCCTTTTCAGGGGATATTCTACTCAGGAGAGTCAAAGAGTTTATTATAATGTAACGATGATCGAATTCTAGCTGGTTCAAGAAAAGAATCCATTTATCTGTTCGTGTGTTCAACCCTTTATAGATTTATATCCCAATCCCTTGAGTTCAATCGAGTTCAACTTTTTATAGCAATTATATCCCTTGCGTCGGGGACCAAGCATATTATTGGTCCTCGCCGTAAGAACCAAAACCGGGGACCAAAACCTAAGTTAACCCATCTCACCGGCCTGGCAGGGATAATAAACGGAAGTATAAGGCAGGGATAGGGCGGTCTGAAGCATCAAGATCAAGATCAAGATCAGGATCGTCACATTATTGATAATTAGATGTGATGATTAGATATGATGATTAGATGCGAGAAACCCAGGACAATAAGCTACACCAAGAGAGTTTTTAAAGTTTATTAAAAGATAGATATATGGAGCTTTACAACTGATTATACATAGTATAGAATTAAATGATCAATTTTACCTATATGTTGAATGGTAAAAGACAGATCTATCAGCTAACATAGCTCTTTGAACCTTTTCATGGGATTCCATAGAGTTAACAGACAGGAATGCAGTAATGCAAAAGCAGAGCAGTGGATCAACCGAGTTAAGACGGAGCCAGGAGACAATGACTGCGATGTTCTCTTGAGTTTTGACAGATTAGAAATCCTTCATCTATGCTTTGAACCAACTGGTAAAGAAGATTACTTATTGTACTATATATAGATAGATATATAGATTTATAAATTAAAGCACAATTCACAAATGAGAGTTTAAAATTATTCATATACATTTGAGGAGCGGTTGGTTGTAATCACAAAAAGAGGTTCAAAAAAAATAAAAAATGTATATACAAAAAAGTAAAAATAGAAACACCGCTCGAAAGCTAAATCTACATGGAAAGTGTGTCATAGATCTGAATCGGACCGCCCGTGGCAGCCAGATTGGGATAATTCAGACTCAACAATCAGACGATGGACTAAAGCAATGATACTAGACCATTGCGCCATACTGCTTCTATGTTGTAATCTGGCGTTACTTTGATATTAATACTGCCAGCAAGCGAGCTTCCATAAATGCTTGTACATCGTAGAAACGAGATTTCATTGGCCTGTTCTCATCAAAACCGTAACCATATCCCGAAGTGTGATTGTAATTTGGTCAACGTAAAGTATATAGGGCGGTGATTGAACGGTAGAGATATTCCGTATCTTTATTGTAATATTGATACAGCCAAATACAAAATCTATTTCAAGCTCAGTGTTTCTGACCGTACCTCTGTTCATTTGTCTAAGTAGCGGCCTAAAGATCAGGATCGTTACAATCAATAATAATAATCAAAGCTTTTAATAACTTTATCATCCACCTTTATATTTTTAAAAAAATTCGATAATCTTATAAATAATTAAGATAAACAAAAAATACCACGAATAAAAAATATGTTAAATGAATAAAAATAATTAGAAATTTTTTATATACTTGATTTCTATTATAGTATAGAGGGATCTTATAGATGATAGATGAGATATATAATATTCTATAAAGAAGGAAGGGTGGTTCTAGAAAAAAGCCGATTATATAATAAGATATAGATGTTTTAAAACAATTATATAAATCTTTTGTTCGATAATATATCTTAGAGAATCTATATGATATCAGTTTATGTTTTCTTCGAAAATTATAATTGTTTGCTTTATAAATATATAAAATTGATTTAAAATCCTTTTTATTCTATTTATTATTTTGTTTCCTTTGAAGAATTTATATTTTTGTATTAATATTATATCCAATAAATTGAACTTGTTTAATTCGATTCTTAAATTAAGATTAAAACTATAATTTATAAAGAAAGATGTTACAAAGGGTAACATTACGACATATGACTAAATATCACATAATCAAGAAGTCGAGTCGACTTATATCGAATCGATTTAAATCGAATCGATTCATAAATAGTAAAATACAAAGATCTATATAAAAAAGTAGGATTCTATTACAATATAGAGTTTTATACTCAAAAACAATCATTACTTTTATAGTATAATTACAAAAATAGCAAACCTAGTTATTATATTATCTTATCGATCATCTGCTTGAAGTCTAGTCTAAACCTACCTCGTGTTCAGAACTCTATAGCCATTTCTGTGTGGCCAAGAGGCTGTCCCCGTAACAAAAGATAAGTATCTTATAGTTTCCGATATTAAATTATTTGATATAAATTCAATTAATGATAATTAATTTATTCAATTATTTTAATAGAAGTTAACAAATATATATAAATATTATTCCAAAATGGAATTGATATATTCTATTTGATCATCGGTTTGAAAATGAAAAGTAAAAAAATATTTTAATATTACATTTAATCTTTCAGAGAGTTACTCTCAGAATCCGAAGACAAATTAGAAGCTTCGATCTGAAATATTATTATCTGGAAATCTATAAAATATATAGATCTTATTTATAAATATATCGATTAATTTATCAATCGTTAATATTCTTATTCCGATAAAATATCTTATTTTTGTAAATCTATATATAACAATTAGAATATATTTAAATATCGAGTTGTAATACTTATAATCTGATAATAGTATTATATAATCGATTGAGATATTAGATCAAATATAAAAAGATACAAATAATAATTTTAGAGATCTAAAGAGGGATGATTTTGACGATTTGATACAAGTATAGAATTCGTATACTTGAATATAAATGTTGATTTCTTAATATATTTATAATCATTAATAAATTCGAAAGATTAAATTGATAGTTTTGATATGTTTTGAATAATCAATTGGCCCCGAGAAATGTATCCGATATATTATTTGGATTTTGAGTTCATCATCTAATGAAACCTAAAGCTTTTCTCAATAATAAATCTTCTTATTATATACTTTATAGTTTTGTATTATTATATATAAAATATTGCAAAACTCCTTTAGTTATTTAATTATATTTGGATCTTCAATTGTTTTTATCAATTATTTTGCTATTTCGGATTTCTTGTATATTTATTTAATAAAATCATCAATTCATTTGTTTTTTATAAATATTAGAATATTTATCAAAATCAATATTAATTCATTAATTAAGTTTTGATATAATTCGATATCGAATTTGTTGATAGATAATATTATATATTCTTTATTTTTTAAGTATTCATTATTTAAATTTGAAAAACTAAAACGATCTTCTTATTGTTTATTTAAAGTATTAGATCGAATAATTTTGAATCCTGATTTGTAGATTATATAAAAGTTATATTAAAAAAGGAATTTTGATCAATATATTTGTTATTAATTCAATATTTTTGTTATTATGAAATATTTAAAGTTTTTATAATTGATAAGAATTTCGAATTCTTGTTATGATCCTTATAATTAAAATATCTATTTTTCTAAGAATTTGATAATTATTAATAATTCTTTATTGTAGATTTCATAATTATATTCAATTATTATATATTTTAT
>NGKH01000002.1:1931-12246 GCA_002162575.1 Sclerotinia glacialis | reverse complement strand
ATATAGAATATTATTTTTATTATATTGAAAAAGGATTTTTTTTGAAATCCAATCTAATATATCTGTTTTTAGAACAATCTTTTTATTATAATCAAAATATATAAAAACTAAAATAATAATAAAAACAAGTTTTAGTTTTTGAAAAGTATTTTTGTAGATATTATCCCAAAATCAAAGTTTATCTTTTCATAATAGATTATTTAAAAATCGATAGATTTTGAAAAAGTTTACAAATCCTAGAAAACATTAAAGATCTTTAATAGATTCAGATTATTTTTATAATATTATTGTTTCGATTTTTGTTTGATTTATTTCTATTTTATTTGTTGTTATTATTAAATTTAGATATTATATAGATATTATTTCGAATTTGTATTTGTTAATATCGATTTGAAGATCTATATGGATTAGTTTTTGAATTATAATATAAATATATTCTTTATATTGATTTTTATTGTTTAAATAAATTAGAATATTATCGAAGTATATTATATAATATTTATTTAATTCGTTGAAGAGTGTATGATTGATATAATACTGAAATAAAGTAGATATATTATATAAATCAAATAGTATTATTAATAATTCGAATAGATTAAAATGTATAATGAAGATTGTTTTTCATTTATCTTCTTTTATAATATGAAGTTTATTAAATATTGTAATGATATTGAATTTGGTATAAATCTTTGTATTATATAAAATATCTAAAGTTTCTCAAACAATCAGGAATGAATATCGATTTTTTATTATAATATTATTTAATCCTCAATAATCCTGGCAGATTTGTACTCCTCTATCAGGTTTTGTTACTAATAATAATAAAATTGTAGATTAGGATCTAAATTCTTGAATAAAGTCTTTGGATAGATTTTCGTCGATCCATTTTCGAACAATTTGAAGTTCTAATAATGATAATTGTCACGGGTTCACTACCCGTTCCTAGCTAGGTCATGTGTAGTTGCCTTAAGGCATCTACACCTTACTATATAGTCGGCTCTCTTCTAGAATCATCTTTTCTTCTTTGTAGAATATTATATATTTCATCTATTATTTATAAAGTTCCTTTATATTATAATAATATATTTTACCTTTTAAAAAAACCTTGTTATAAAAACAATTCAATTTTGATTTTCTAAAATATAATCTTTTATTTATTTGTTTATCTTTATTTTTCATCGATTTCATTTGTCTAATAGGCTTTTATCAAAAAACAGTATTAAAACAATATCTTCGATTTAGATCTTGATCCAGAATCCTCGATCCAGAATCCTTGATTATACTTTAGATCCCAAATCTTAATCTTCAAAAATCTTAAACCCCAATCGCTTCGTTATTATATTATCAAAATGAATAATAATAATCCCAATACAGAAAATGTTTTATCTAATTAATCTATACTAACAATTTTCTCAGACACCCCAATACCCAACAATATACATATACAAATCAAACAATTCTTTAAACAATAATAATAGATTACAAATAAATTAATCAATCTACTAGATATCAAATTCAAAAACCTTGATTCAATTGTTTATCTTTTTATTTAGATTGAAAATAATCAATTTATTAAAGAATATTTGAATTATATATTTATAATCCTTGAAAACTGTTTTTAAAATAATTTCAATTACATATTTTTATTAGAAAACGATTTTTAAAAAATAAAGAAAGATTTATAAATCAAATAAATGATTTATAAATTTTTTAGAAATATAATTTAGATTTATACAAATAAATACATTATTAATTATTTTGTTTAATCAAATACAATAAACCTTTAAAAACCCTAAACTTTTCAAAGACGAAAAATATAATATATTATAATAATAAGAGAAATACAAATTATAGAAATTAAACTTTCAAATCTATTAGACATCTAATATACCAATATTTGATATAAAAAAGAAGAAATTTCTATATATAATATCTTTATTTGAAAAAACGGTATATTAAGAAAAACAAAAAGATATCTACAAAATTATAAAAAGAATATCTTCAATTATTATAATTCAAAAATTCCTTATCAAACTAAACGATTTCTATATCTCAATTAATATAGAATACAAATCTATATTCAAATTCGATAAATTTTGTATAATAGATAATCAAGTCTTTATTTCATTTTTTATAATTTTATAATATCTAAATGATCTTAATAAGAAATCCAATTACAAAATAATCTTAATAATGAAATAAAAAGTTATCAACGAATTAAAGATTTTAATGAAATATGATATAGTAGTAGTAGTAAATTCATAATCGATTTGATCTATACTAAACTATACTACGCAGACTATACAATAAACTGTTGATCTATATTATATAAAATTATAAGGAAAAACAGATTAAAATAAACTTCAAAAACCTTTAATTCTTTAAGGGTTTCTTGAGTTGTCTATAAATACTATCTGTAATATCGAAAACTTATAATCTATAAGTAATATAAAGATAAAGATAATGATTAGTAATATTGAGATCTTTAATTGAATCCAGAATAAATTGATTAATTATATGTTTGTTATCCACTATAATATTAAAGGCTATTTTCCGGTTATTTTTCTATTGTTTCGTATAGCCTTCCTTTTTTTTGTTTTTCATTGTTTTCTATATATATATGTTTATATATATTCTTATATAGTGTAATTGGTTTTAGACTTAATTGATTTCATTTAAAGTTTTCTTTTTTCTTTATTTGGTTTCTATATCAAATTTCCTTTGTTTCTCTTTTGTTTTTATTTCTCTTTTTTTCCTATAATATTTCATTTCAAATTAAATACTTTCTATAATATTATCTAAAAAAATTAATAATTATTATAATAGATTGTTATTTCGATCTTGTTTTCTTCTATATTCAAAATATAAATGTTATATGAAGTATTTATACAATTTTATTTTAGATTCTTTTTTAAGATATATTTGTATAAATAGCAAATATAATCGTTATTGTTATAGAAAGGCTATTTATTGTAATATATCCAATTCCAATTTTATATTTTATAATCCGATAATTAATGTTTTTTTTAGATTCTTTTTAAATATATAGAAATTATAAAGGATGTTTTTGATATTATTATTATATATAAAACCTCTTTTGAAAATGAATATTCTAAAGATTGGAATCTCCAGAATTTCATCGATATTTATGATATCCATCGTCGGAAGGTAATATTCTACGACCTTGTTACGAATGATATACTTTGATTTGCCGATATAGATTCGATATATTAGAAATTATATAAATTATATAATGTGGTTATTGCAAAGATCATATCCGTTCTCAAAACCAAAAATGCTATTGACAAAGCTTTGATTTGTTTTCGTCAAATCGAGGCTTTAGAGATATTGATTGCAATTATGATTTCTTTTTTAAATCATTAGAAAACCGAGGTTGATATTCTCCTTTATTTTGATATCTATATTAATCCCTTTTTTTTTGGAATAATTATTTTGATAAGGAATTTGATATTGATGATGGGATTATTATAATAACTTTCTTTTTCGATGATATATGAAGTTTTGATTTGTAGAGTTTTCGATTAAATATTGTATATCGCTTTTCGATGGTTTCGGAAATTTTTTATTTTAGATATTATTAATTAATTCTAATGATAAACTATATTATAGAAGAATTCCTAATCTTATAAATTAATATATTATCGTTTATATTTTGTTCTTATTATAAATCAGATCCTTATCGGATCTAACTTTATAAGTTTCCAAAAGTTTTCGTTGTTTATGAAATGTAGGGCAATAGAAAATGATGTAATTAATATCCTGATTATATTATATATATCAATCGTATGTTAAGTTGGTATTGAATACCTTGCAGTTCGTAAGGAATTTATTGAGACCCAATTTTTCGGTTTTGATATTTATAATTATTATATTAAGGCCTTTTGTTAATTTATTGTATATTGTTATTTTAATTTTCTTGATCCTGAAATCTGATAAGGCAGATGTTCGTTTTCTGTGTATTCTCCGGATTTCTTTTTATTATTTAATTCGTTATTCTTTTATTATCTCTTTTTATAATATCTTTTTAGTTTTATATTAATTAATGATTTTATTTATAGATGATCTTTTTTCTGTTTTTGGGGGTTTATTGATTATATTTAAAATATATATCTTTTTTAATATTTATTTGTGTTTTATTATTATTGGTATAATAAGGGTTTTGCGGATTCTCTTTTTGAGGTAGTATAAATTTTTTTGAATTCTTTTATATATTTATTGGATAAGTTTTTACGATCTTATTATTTGGAATCTATATCTTGTAATAGTTTAGAATTCGTTTATTAAAAGATCGAAGGGTTTATATATAATTTCTATATAGAGTATTGTAATCGGTATTGCTTTGTATATTTCACTAATTATTTTCAAACATTTATTTTGTTATATTTGAAGATATTATAGTATGGTCTGTAGATTCTTTTTGTGGGATTTGGGGGTATATCAAATTGTTATTATATATATAATGATTAAAAATATTATTGCTTTATAAATTAATTTAGTATTATATAATAATATACTTTATATTGAGGTGATGGTATGGGTAAAAGATAATATTTAGATTTCTAATTTTTTTATTTTTTTTAATATATTCTTTTCAATGAAGTTTCTTATTAACATAAAGATTAAATACTTTGATATTTTTGTTTAAAACAATTATTGTTTTGTTGAATTGCAATAATATATTCATTTTGAATTTCTTTGGGTTTTTGGTCAAATAAAATAATTGGTATTTTTCCGGGATGAATTTTGTATTATGGTGGTGGGCCCAATTTTGATATCTATTATGAATTGCTTTTAGAATTCTGATTATATTTTCTATCGATTTTTTTTAGGCTAGTATATTATATTATTTATGAATTCAACGATACTTTTCCTTTGATGTATTATAAAGCAGATATTCATTAATTTACTATTGTAAAGTAAGAAAAGGATCGGGTTTAATAGGGAATTTTGTAGAATTCTATTGTATACTTTCTATTAGGGGTTTATATAGTTATCGATTTATATATTATTTGATTTATTTTTTAGGAAGCTTTCTATAAAAATTATTAGTTAATTTAGAAGTCGTTTTATTTTCATTATATGTAGTAAACGCGGATATAAGATATTATCGAATATCTTTATTATATCAAAATTGAGGAGATTTATAAATCTAGTAAATATGAATTCTATATTATAGAAACAGAATTCTTAGGATTTACAATATCAGATCAAAGATTCAAAATAAATAAAGATAAGGTTAAAGTAATGTTTGAATGAAAGCAATCAATCAATATAAAAGAAATACAATCCTTTTTAAAATTCGTTAATTTCTATTAATGATTTATACAAAGATATTCGATAATTATTGTTTATCTAATCAATCTTATTAGAAAAGATCAAAGAATATTCAATTAGATTATCAAAGCAATGAAGTTATTCGAGATATTTAAGTAAGTAATAATCAAAAAGCCAATATTGTTTATATTTGATCTAGAAAAAGAGATTTTTGTTGAAATGGATTTCTTGGACTTTGTTATTGATATTATATTAAATTAATCAGGCAAGGATAGGAAATAATAATCAATTGTATTCTATTCCCGAAAATTATCATTAACAGAATTAAACTATAAGATTTATAATAAAGAACTTTTAACAATAATTAAAGTATTTAAAGAATAAAGAATGTATTTGGAAAGGTCCAAATATATAATACAAATGTTTATAGATTATAAGAATTTAATCTATTTTATTATTATAAAACAATTTAACAAATAATAGATCAAATGATCGGAAATTATAATCATATATAATTTCAGAATTTTATATATCAAAGGAATAGAAAATATTAGAGCAGATATTTTAAGCCGAAAACCAGAATACTAAGAAAACAAGAGTTACGAATCCTATACAATATTTAAAGAACAAAACGATTCTTTAGTTTACAATATATTATAATTTATAGCTATATATAAATTAAAAGACGAATACTTTCGCATTCTAATTCAAAGATATTATAAAGTTGATACAATAATTATATATATTCTAGAGAAGTTAAAACCAGGATTCATATTTGAGGATAGAATGATCTACTTTTATAGGAAGGTACATATTCTTAATTATTTATTAAAGATTTTTGTAATGGAACAATATGAATTGTTAATATATAATCATTAAGGGATTGTAAGAACATTTATAAGATTCAGAGAAATTAATTATTTCCTACAAATAAGAAAGATAATTGAAGAAGTTGTTGGGAATTGTGATATTTGTATCTGGAACAAATCATTACGATATATTCTATATAATTAGTTTTAGATATCAAATATACCTTTTTAATTATGAAAGTTCATTATATAGGATTTTGTAATCAAACTATTACTTTCCAAAGATTTTATTATAGAAATTAAATATGATTCTATATTCGTTGTAATTGAAAGATTAATGAAATTTGTATATATAATATTATTCAAAGAATTATAGAATATTGAATAATTAGTTTTTGTATTTTTCAGAAATATAATTAATATATATAAAGTATCAAATCAAATAATTTCAAATAAAGACAAGCTTTTTATTTTAAAGTTCTGGATTATATTTATAAGATTATTAGAAATAACAAGGAAACTATTTATTTTCTTTTATTTATAAATAGATGATCAAATAAAAAGAATTAATCAAATAATAAAAGTATATTTTAAATATTATATTAATTATCAATAAAATAATTAGGTAGAGTTATTATCTATGATTCAATTTGTATATAATATATTGAAAACAGAAATTATGAAGATTATATTAGTATATGTTAATTTTGATTTTAATTTTAAAATATACAAAATTCCGATATTACAAGAAACAAATGCCGAATCAGTTATTATTAAAATTGAATAACTCAAGGATCTTCAAGAGTAATTATTTTTTGATTTAAAATTTATATCTTTATATATAATAGTTTATTATAATAAAAAATATAATATAGAATTAATATTTAAAGAGGGGAATAAAGTTTATTTGCTACAATATAATATTGATACAAAAAGATTAAGTAATAAACTAGATTATAAGAAACTAGGATTATTCAAGATTAACAAAATAATAAGTTCTGTTAATTATTGATTGAAATTATTTAATATTATAAATATTTATTTAATATTCTATATATCTTTATTCGAATTAATATCATCAAAAACGCCGAATATATTATTCATCAAAATCGAATTAATCAATCTAGAAGTTATATATAATATCAAAACAATATTAAATTGTAAATATATCAAAGACAAAATCAAGTATTTGATCAAATAATTGGATTATTTATATTCAAAGAATATATAAGAATTCAAAAAAGATTTCAACTATCTTGAGAAGTTACAAGCATTTTATCTAAAATACCTATATTTGCCAATAAAGCCTCAAGCTTTGTATCGAATATCAATAACAGAGAATAATCAAGGAAATCGAAAAAAGAAGGATTATTAGGAACAATTGCTATAGCCATTATATTGCTTTTCTCCTTTTCTATATATTCATTTTCCAATCTTTTTTTTTTCAATTTCGAAAGCTTTTAAAGTATCAATAATACACAAATTATATTGAAGTATCTTTTCAGTTTTTGTGTAAAATTTATCTTGTTGCTTTTGTAAATGAAGGATTTTAGTTATAACCTCTTCTTCTTTTCGGCGAAGTTATAATTCCTTTGAAGAAACTTTGGATTATATTGAAACAATATGACCGAAAACATTATAATTATTGCTACCAAATGCTTTTGAACATTCATCACAACAATCGGAACCCGGAAGGACACAATATTTTAATTTCTTATCTAAACAACGATTATATACAAATGATATAATAACACCCTTTTCTTTAGTATGAGAATAAATGTTTTGATGATTAATAACGGATTTGAAGGAACGAATAATAGATATAATGAAGAAAGTATAATATCTATTTAAAATATAGGATTAAATAGGGAAATTGTATTATATAAATGTTTGAGATAAATATTAGTTTAAAGAGGGGATAATGTTACAATAGATAATAGTAAATTATATGATAAATGTCATCTGACTCAGGAATCCCATTGATCCCATTTATTGTAATATAATGGGACAGATGGGATCCTATTATTCCCATTGGAAACCAGTTGGTAAGAGTAACAGAATAAAAATATGAAGATCTATATAAGGAGATAGGATTCCATTATAATATAAAGTTTTATATTCAAGAATAATCATTACTTTTATAGTATAATTACGAGAATAGCAAATTTAGTTATTATACTATTTTATCGATCATTTGTTTGAAGTTTATTCTAAACCTACTTCGCGTCCAGAACTCTATAGCCATTTTTGTGTGGCCAAGAGGCTGTCCCCGTAACAAATATTTGGTAAATATTTCTTTGTTTTCTTTTAGGTTTATAATCAATTATTATATTGATATATAATATCTTTATTTAATTAGATAATAATATTTATCTTTGTTATAATTATTTATTATATCTTCGAATATCTATTTTTGGATTGGTTTGTTTTTATTATCTTTTTGCTTAAGGATTCGATCTTTTATTGTTAGGGATTCTGATTTGTTTATAATGTTCTGATTTGGAAAATGTATATTCGTTTTTATTAGAATAAAAAGAAAGTAATAAAAAACTAGAAAGATTCGAATGTTTTCTGATAATTTGATTAGACATATATAAAGATATATTTTGAGAATTTTATAAAATCTTATTTATTTGTTATTTAGTTTTTTAGTTTTTCGAAATATCTTTATATTTTTTATATTGATATAAACTTTTTGTTTAATAATATATTTTAAAGAATCTATATAATATTAGTTTGTGTTTTTTTCGAAAATCGTGATTGTTAACTTTACAAATATATAAAGCTGATTCAGGATTTTTTTTATTTTATTTATTGTTTTGTTTCCTTTGAAGAATTTATATTTTTATATTAGTGATATATTCAATAGATTGGGTTTGTTTGGTTCAATCTTTAAATTAGAGTTAAAACTATAATTTGTAAAGAAAGATAAATATTTTATAATTTCTAAAATTAAATTGTTTGATACAAATTCGATTAATAATAATTAGTTTATTCAATTGTTTTGATAGAAGTTAAAGAATATATATAAATATTATTCTAGAATAAAATTGATATATTTTGTTTAATTATCAATTTAAGAATAAAAAATAGAAGAATATTTTAGTATTATATCTAACTTTTCAGAAAGTTGTTTTCAGAATCCGGAAATGAATTGGGAGCCTCGATCTGAAATGATATTGTCTGGGAGTTTATAAAGTATATAAATCTTGTTTATAAATGTATTGATTAGTTTGTTAATTGTTAATATCTTTGTTTCAATAAAGTGCTTCATTTTTGTAAGTTTGTATATAATAATTAGGATATATTTAAATATCGAATCGTAATACTTATAGTCTGATAGTAGTATTATATAATCGATTGAGATATTGAATTAAATATAAAAAGATATAAATAATAGTTTTAGGAATTTAAAAAGAGATGATTTTGATGATTTGATATAAATATAGAATTCGTATATTTAAATATAAATGTTGATTTCTTGATATATTTGCAATTATTAATAAGTTTGTAAAATTAGATCAATGGTTTTGATATATCCTGAATGACCGGCAGATCCCGAGGAGTTTATTCGGTATATTATTTGGATTTTGAATTTATTATTAAATGAGATCTAAAGCTTTTTTTGATAATAGATTTTTTTATTATATTTTTTATAATCTTATATTATTATATACAAAATATTATGAAATTCCTTTGATTATTTAATTATATTTGAATCTTCGATTGTTTTTATTAATTGTTTTATTATTTCGGATTTTTTATATACTTATTTGATAAGATTATCGATTGGTTTATCTTTTATAAATATCAGAATATTAATTGAAGTTAATATTGATTTATTAATTAAGTTTTGATATAATTCAATATCGAATTTATTAACGGGTAATATTGTATACTTTTTATTTTTTAAACGTTTATTGTTTGGGTTCAAAGAACTAAAACGATCTTCCCGCCGTTTACTCAAAGTATCTGATCGAATAGCTTTGGATTCTGGTTTGTAGATTATATAAAAATTATATTAGAAAAGGAATTCCGATCAATATATTTGTTATTAATTCAATATTTTCATTATTATAAAATATTCAAAGTTTTTATAATCGATAAAAACTTCGAATTCTTATTATAATCCTTATAATTCGGATCTTCATTCTTTTAATAATTTGATAATCATTAATAATTCTTTATTATAGATTTTGTAATTATATTCG
>NGKH01000001.1:2351593-2414889 GCA_002162575.1 Sclerotinia glacialis | reverse complement strand
CAATACAAAGAGTTTATTTAGTTTGATATTGTTTTATTTAGGAATCAACAAATCATTTTAAAGATATTATAATTAAAAATATATAACCCTATTATTAATTGATTTAAAAAAACTATAAGTTTCGATTAATATACAAACAATCATATAAAATTACAAAAAACATTTGCGAAACGGAATACATATCAAGAAAAACTGAAAATGAATAACATTGATAATATAAGATACTCAGTCCAAGATCCCTTTCAAAAGGATATACCCGAATAATACCAGAAATACATAAGAATCTTCAAAAAACCAAAAACCCAATATACTTTATCAAAATATAAATTATAAAACTACAAGATAATATTGAAGAAAAGCAAAATACCAATATATACCCCAATCTATATAATATCAATTGATGAATTAAAAATACTCAAATAATATATCAATAACAATTTAATCAAAGAATAAATTAAAGAATCCTTATTCAAAGTATCAAATCCAATTATATAAATATTTAAAAAAAACGATATTAAAAGATTAATTATAGACTATAGAAAATTAAACATATTCATTATAAAAGATCGATATCCATTTCTATTAGCTATAGAATTGAGAGATCGATTAAATAAAGCAATTATATTTACAAAAATGGACTTATATAATGATTATCATTTAATTAGAATTAAAGAAAGCGAAGAATAGAAAACCGTTTTCAAATACAAATACAAACTTTATAAATATCAAATTATACTATTCAAATTAATCAATATATCAATAATATTTATATAATTTATAAATAATATATTATCAAAATATCTCGATATATATTATATATATTACTTAGATGATATTTTGATATATTCAATCAATAAAAATCAATATATTAAAGATATTAATAATATCTTAAAATATTTAATAAATACAGATTTGTTTTATAAGTTTAACAAATACAAATTCTATATTACAAAAACAGAATTCTTAAGATTTATAATATCAAATCAAAAACTCAAAATGAATAAAAACAAAATTAAAATAATGTTCAAATAAAAACAATCAATCAATATAAAAGAAATATAATCCTTTTTAAAATTTATTAACTTTTATTAATGATTTATATAAAAATATTCGATAATTATTATTTATTTAATTGATTTTATCAGAAAAGATCAAGGAATATTCGATTGAATTATCAAAACAATGAAATTATTTGAAATATTCAAATAAATAATAATCAAAGAATCAATATTGTTTATATTCGATTTAAAAAAGAAGATTTTTGTTGAAATGGATTCTTTGGATTTTGTTATTGATATTGTATTAAATCAATCAAGCAAAGATAGGAAATAACAATTAATTATATTTTATTCTTAGAAATTATTATTAATAAAATTAAATTATAAGATTTATAATAAAGAATTTTTAACAATAATCGAAATATTTAGGGAATAAAAGATATATTTGGAAAAGTCCAAATATATAATACAGATATTTACAAATTATAAGAATCTAATCTATTTTATTATTATAAAACAATTTAATAGATGATAAATCAAATGATCAGAAACTATAATTATATACAATTTCAGAATTTCATATATTAAAAGAACAAAAAATGCTAAAACAGATATTTTAAATTGAAAATCAGAATATCAAGAAAATAAAAGTTATAAATCCTATACAATATTTAAAGAACAAAACGATTCTTTAGTTTACAATATATCACAATTTACAATTATGTATAGATTAGAAAACAAACATTTTCGTATTCTAATCCAAAAACATTATAAAGCCGATATAATAATTATATATATTTTAAAAAAACTAGAATCAGAATTCATATTCGAAAATGAAATGATCTATTTTTATAGAAAAATATATATTCTTAATTATTTATCAAAGATTTTTGTAATAAAACAATATAGATTATCAATATATAATTATCAAAGGATTACAAGAATATTTGTAAGGTTTAAGGAAATTAATTATTTCCCAAAAATGAAAAAGATAATTGAAAAAATTGTTGGGAATTATGATATCTATATTCAAAACAAATCATTATAATATATTCTGTATAATCAATTCCAAATACCAAATATACCTTCTCAATTATAAAAATCTATTATATAGGATTTTATAATCAAATTATCATTTTCTAAAAATCTTATTACAAAAGTTGAATATAATTTTATATTTATGTAATAAAGAGATTAATGAAATTTATATATATAATATTATTCAAAAAATTATAAAATATTGAACAATTAGTTTTTATATTCTTCAGAGATATAGTTAATATATACAAAATATTAGATCAAATAATTTCAAATAAAGACAAGTTTTTTACTTCAAAATTCTGGATTATATTTATAGGATTATTAGAAATAATAAGAAAACTATTTATTTTCTTTTATTTACAAATAGATAATCAAACAAAAAGAATCAATCAGATAATAGAAATATATCTTAAATATTATATCAATTATCAATAAAATAATTGAGTAAAATTATTTTTTATAATTCAATTTGTATATAATATATCGGAAACAGAAATTATGAAGATTATATCAGTATTGTTACATCTGCGTAACAAGGCTGTCACATGACCTGGTTGTCATGTGATGGAACGGTGAGGAACGACCGTTCCAAGGGACACCCAGAAGAGCCCGCTCCTAGGAACGGAGGGCCTCGGGCGTTCCTAGCTACGAAGGTCTATATAGTCAAGATGGATTTCCGTTGTATAGAGCTTCGTGCTCAAGATCAATCATTTAGTATACTCTACTATTAGTTACGAATAGCATATTCATTATTGTCATTACTTAAGTCCCTGCTTGACGCCTAGTTATAAACCTACCTCGAGAGCCTAGAACACTTCCACATGATCTAGACGGCTACCCTCGTAACAAGTATATACTAATTTTGGTTTTAATTCTAAAATATATAGAATTCCGATATTATAAAAAACAAATACCGAATCAATCATTATTAAAGTTGAATAATTCAAAGATCTTTAAGAATAGTTATCTTTTGATTTAAAATTTATATTCTTATATATAATAGTTTATTATAATAAAAAATGTAGTATAGAATCAATATTTAAAAAGAGGGATAAAGTTTATTTGCTACAATATAATATCAATACAAAAAGACTAAACAATAAGTTAGATTATAAGAAACTAAAACTATTTAAGATTGACAAAATAATAAGTTCTGTTAATTATTAGTTGAAACTATCTAATATTATAAATATCTATCCAATATTCTATATATCCTTGTTCGAACCAATATTATCAGAAACACCAAATACTTTATTCACCGAAATCGAACTAATCAATTTAGAAGCTATATATGATATCGAAACAATATTAGATTATAAATATATCAAAAACAAAATCAAGTATTTGATCAAATAATTGGATTATTTATATTCAGAAAACATATAAGAACTTAAGAAAAATCTCAATTGTTCTAAAAAGTTATAAATATTCTATTTGAAGTACCTATATCTATCAATAAAGCCTCAAGCTTTGTATTGGATATCGGCGGTAATGAATAATCGAGGAAATCGAAAAAAGAAGGATCGTTAAGAACAATTATTATAATCACTATATTTGTCTTCTTTTTCTCTATATGTTTATTCTTCAACCTTTCTTTTTCTTCAAGTTTATCAAGTTCGTCTAGTGTCTGAATGTCCCAATGAATCATTTCCTTCTTATATTTACAGAGAAACTCCTATTGTTTATGAAGACGGAGAATTTTGGTATTCAACTTTTATAATTGTATAAAAGCTTTCTTCTCCTTCAAACACAACATCTTTTGTTGACGATCCAATATCTTATACAAAAATAACATATCGGAACCTGTGTCACAATAACCCTTTTTATTTCGAATATATTTAGAACAACGTTTAAATAAAGACTTATTGATCAAACAAATTCGATGAGAACGAATACAAATATTACAGGGAGTTCGTTCGGTTCCTGAGCGATCAATTTTAAGTGTAATATGAACAGGGTTGTGAACGAATAAAGATCTAATAACAGATATAATAAAAAAAGAATAATATTTATTTAATTATACGATCAAATAAGGGAATCTATGTTATATAGATGTTTGGGACAAACGTTAATTTAGAAAGGGGATAATGTTACAAAGGGTAATATTACAACATATAACTGAGTATCATATGATTAAGAAGTCGAGTCGACTTAATTCGAATCGATTTATATCGAATCGACTTAAATCGAATCGATTTATAAATAGTAGAATATAAAGATCTATATAAAAGAATAGGATTCCATTATAATATAAAGTTTCATACTCAAAAACAATTATTACTTTTATAGTATAATTACAAAAATAACAAACCCAATTATTATATTATCTTATCGATTATTTGCTTGAAGTTTAGTCTAAACCTACCTCGCGTTCAGAACTCTATAACCATTTCTGTGTGGCCAAGAGGCTGTCCCCGTAACAGTTTCTACCCTTCCCATTATTTTTCCATAGTTATATAAACTCAATTGTATATAAGAAACATTATTATAATCAATTGATTTCAATGAAATATATTGTGGTGATATAATTAATAAAATAAATATATAATGATTAAGAGAATGTATCGAAAAATGTGTTTCGACCAAATAGAAGTGCATGGTTACTGTAGGTCTAGATCGTCTGCAGCTAAGGAGACTTAGATAATTGATACCTACAAAATTTCGGAGAAGCAAAATCCAAATGATTGTCATTTAGCTTTAGCGAATTTATATGGTTCTACAGTAAGGCAACCTGGTTCATTGATATCAGATGAGAAAAATGTTGTGTCACTTATTGAATTTTGAAATAAATTTCGAAAATAATGTATGAATATTCCACAGACACAAGTTTTTACAAAAATAACGTGGATTATTGGAAGGGAACTAACAATGAATACTGTTTAATACCCGCAAACACAGGCTTAAGATAATGCGAGAACAAAAACTAAACGGTGTAGTCCTTAGACCTGAAAGCAAAAAGTCCTTTCCAACGGTCAAAATGCCAGTTTCTGAGAATTTTTGTTTAGCGGAGATAATTCTAGACATCATGCAATTTACTGCCTGGTCATGCTAGCATAATTTAATTTCTCGCCACTCCTTCACTCCTCTATCTCAATCTCCAACACTCTCAATTTCCTTCTGAACCATTTTAATTCACGAGGTCTCGCATACCAAAGGGGCGATCAGGACCTCTAGTATTCCTCACTAATGGAGAAATAGATGAGGACTTCTCGTTGAAAGGCTCATCAACAGCAGCCGGAGTTGTGCATTTAGCAGGCGTGCTTGGTTGCTCCTGGTGCAGTAAACTCATGCGAGGAGGAAAACATTCGGAAATTGGAGATGTAGAATCTGCACTCGTCTTTACCTTCTTATTCGGATTGCCTGGGCTATATATTTGGTTGCCATTAGCAGAAATCGGTCTTTTCGCCTTGTGAGTGCTCCCAGCTGGGGTTTTGATTTTGGTCTGCGCGGGAAGTTTATTTCCTGAAGAAGGGCGCTCGAGATCTTCGCTATCTTGGGAAGACACAACAGGCGGAGAAGGAGAGTCGACGATTATAATCATATTTTTGTTTGAGCTATCCACGGTTTCCTCGAAACCACTGTCGTACGGACTACTTCTTGGTTGAGTCGATTCCCTTCCATCATGTGAACCTTTCAAACATCTACTAGAAGTTTGGGAGGCATTGCGTAATGTATGGTCACTGCCACTGCGAATAACCGGCTTGACACCTGACATATTCATTATAGGACGCATGGATCCGCTAGCAAAGCCCTGAGCTCTATTGGGATATTTGTCCCCTCGAATCGGCGGTTTGGGTAGTATAAAGCCCATGGGAAGAAGCGGGATACTTGTTTGCTTCGCGCTACCATAGTCGTCATTGTCATAATCATCACAATCATCATAATCATCATTATCATCATCGTCATCCACCAGGTCAACAAAGTTGTGTGGTGTCTCATTAGGGAAATTAGGTGGCTGGCGTTGTGTAATGGAGCGTGAATTGAGCTGATGTGCATTATTATATGATGAAGGGGAACGTAGCATCGAAGCTTGAGGTTGTCCCTGAAAGAATGGAGAATACCGAGGAAATTGTAGATGGCCAGTGTCCGTATTTTGGGTAGGAATTTCGAACGAAGATGTTCGATCCGATCGCATAGTAATATTGCTGAGATTTTCTTGTCTTATTCTGGATTCTGGAGACCAGGCTCCTACGCTTATCGGATTCTTTCTGCTCCCAGGCGCAAATTGGCTCATTGAATGATCAACAGATGAAACAGGTCTTGCCATTGGGGGTCTGATGATGGGACCATGACTGATATTGCTATAGCGTAAGGTATAACTCGCTACTTCTGCCAATGTATCCATTTTTGAGATAAGAGTAAGGCCTGTAACGATGAAGTTAGTACGTAAATTCAGAAAGGCAGTTCTTCATGGCCATACCTTGCTTCCTGCGAATTTTGTTACTCAAATTGGCTCTGATATTCCAAAACCACCCAAGATGATCAATCAATTGGTCGATAAAGGCGCCTTCTTTTTCTGATCTTAATTCCCATTCAAGATTATCCCAGAGCTTATGCGAAAGAGCAAAAATCGCGAAACGGCTCGTATTCGGTTCGATGGGACGAGGGGCATTGTGAGGAGCAATTCTAGGACGCGAGCAGACCCATTTGTAGAATTGTTCGAGATTTTTGTACACTCCATACAAATCATCTGAAGCTTCTTCATTACCTGGGTCAAGAGCACCTAGCCTTACAAGTTGGTTGATAACATCGTGAGCCCAAATAGTGATTCCTTGACGATACATGGCTGGCAGATGTTCCCTTGGTCGCGCGAAGGGGTTTGACATATTGAAAGTCCTGGATTGTTGAATTTTCCTTGTTGGAGGTTCAGGATATTGATTTGTTGGCAAGAACGATGATGTCCCAGCCTGGGTTCCAATCTTATATCATATTTTTAAAGGTCACGTCAATTGAATACGGCTGGATAAAGCTGAAATAAATTCCATAGTAAAACTGGATGTGGCTACAACAAATAAAGTGCCGTAGGCAAAATTGGCACATGTTGAATTATTGAATTATTATTATACAATAGATGAGTGCTCAAACATGGGACGAGACATTGCTAAAGATAATCTCTAATGTACAAGAGTATTCCGGACTGGCGTCTTTGAGAATTTTGACAATCAAGGAAGGTGCTAGTGGCAGGTAACACTTGGGGAATGAAATTCAAGATATATGAAAGAGAAGAGTAGGAAAATCTATGGATTGTGATTCACGAGTTGTGTCCTTAGCTTTTCCCAGTGAAGTGTGCTGAAAGAAAAGTACTCGAGGATTAAGTACTTAGTTACTGGTTGACAATGGGCTAGATTTCCACCAAAGCAAGCTTGGTATTTTTACAGGAATAAGAGACATTCAAGGTATTTTCTCAAAGGATTTAAATTTTGGGCAAATGCTTATAGGTCTCCAAAGCATGGTGTCTTTAAAATGTTTGAATATAATTTTAATATTAAAATTCTAATATTAAAATATTAAAATATAGTTTATTATGTCAATTGATTTGACTATGTCCCCTACCTCACATCCTGGTCATTATTTACACCAAAAATATTATTTATAAATTATTTTCTGTTTTATTTAAAAAAATTCGAATACAATTTGATTAATTATTTCGAAAAAATATACAATTTATTTTTTAATATTTTTCAATTTGTGTATAATTTATATACAAATTGAAACTTGAATTTGAAATCATCATTATCTTTTCAAAAAAATCATGAAAATTCCGAAATTTTCAGAATCTATTTATGTTTAAATAATAATTCTACGTTTCAAATTAAATTTAATTCTATTCATAAATAAAGTTGAAAATGACAAAAATCGTGATTTTTGGTGTAAATAATGGCCGGAATGAGGGGTAGGAGAATTATGTCGAATAAATTCAACAACAAAAGCTTCTTATTGTTGGATTGCACTTCGGACTATTGGATACCCTGCATTAAAGAAAAAAGAAATCTACTATGGAAGAGGGCGAGATACCTTTGGAGCGAATTATAAAGTGCATATCAAGGCAAGAAAGCGGCCGATTACACAGTTCGAAGATGTGATATTGTGGAGTTAGCCTAGGGTACGACTGGGACTAGACTTGGCCACAACTTTTCCTTTGAAGGTAATTTCGAAGTCGTCTTTGGCTGGAAAGAGCAGTGAAGATCGAAGGATGTTGTCCTTCAAGTAATGATCCATTATTCTGATTTTTGAATTTACCTATTTCTTCGATACAATGAGGAGATCCAAGTGTCGCACAAATTCACCGCACAAAAAACCCTTTCCATTTGCGACGTCATGATTGGAGCGGAGTCGACTTTTGGTGAATAATCTCAATTATTCATCAAATGACTCAAAACTAAAGCAATGGCAGAACATCAAACTTTTGAATGAACTTTTTCGTTTTGCAAAATAGTTTTAGTTTATTGTGTTGCTGATATGGTTGGAGTTGGAGAGTGTAGAAAGGCTGAACCAATTACTCCTGATAACGACGACCCTTTTGCTCAACACATTCGTTTTTGGCGATTTGAATACAAGAAAGTTCTTAAATTTGTGAAGGCATGATACTAATTATTGAATAGAGCATTAATCAAGTTCGCTCATCCAAAGTATTACCAATGAAACCTAGTCAGAATGAATATAGTGACAAGGCTTGGAGACTTACCCCTCAATACAAAGCCAAACAATTTTACGTCCGGCGCACTGAGTAATGAATGGACGTGATTGTAATTGTATAATTTTCCATGTGACAATCGTACAATTAACGAATGCATATTGTTGTAGCAGCTAGCACAAAAGATCTAGCGACATTCGGTTGTTTTAAAGAATACAAATTTCACAGTAGAGAATACATCCGGTGCACTGAACAGCAAGTGGGCTAGTGGTGCATTCGTCAGCAACATAAAGCATTATCAGGGTCAGATTATCTACCATCAACAGCTCGGGAACCTTTTTCAACTATTTTTCCGTCCCCAAACAAAAACTACAAGACGGGCCTTGTTTTGATGCATATGATGAACATTCACTTGACAGAAGTATGGAGCGAGCTTTTGCACTCTGTTTTACATAATGATGCAGTTCTCAAAGAATTTCTCGAACGGCGCCCTGAAATTTAGCGGGCGAAAGATCTGAACAATATGTTCCTAAACTATCTTTCTATAATCCATAAAATCTTCAACGTGAAGATGGGTGGTGATTTGATTGACCCGAGAGGTATGAGACAATTTGACGAGAGCAGAAACGCGTGCTAACGGTTGTATAAATTTAGTCAGGATACCTAGCGACCCGGAGTTCATCGAAATGCTGAAATTGCTGGTAAGCTACACAGAGGATATTACCACTTGGGTAGAGGACCATGATCGAACCGGTGCGCCGTGGATATCCATCGACGGTAAGAATCATACAAGGCGCAGAAAACGAGAAAAGATTGACAAAGTGTACAGAATTTTGGGCAGAGTCTCTGCTTCAGGTGGACACGCAGTGCCAGAGATGGTGGGCATTGGCGGATATGACAACATTCAATCAAGCCACCAGCTCGTTAATAATGCACCCTTCATCGTCACCCACCGAAGAAAGAGAAATCGTCGCAATCAATGAAGCCACCAACTCGTTCGGAATGTCTCAACCATTGTCGGCCATCGAAGAAAGTTCCACTCCACCTGGGACATTTAAAGCTCCGCCGACACCGGCATCGTCTTTCGCAGAATGTCAAAGTCCGTCTACTGCCTCCTCTAGTTTCAGTTTTCCATTTGTTACGACACCCTTCAACCAAAATCAATTAGCAGCTGAGCTTCCTGCAAGCTGGAATGATGTTGGAGAAGTAGACTGTGCCCCGCGCTATACCCCGTTCTGCGGGCTTGATCAGGGTTTCTCAGATGATGAGCGAGATGATTTTTTGTTCTCAGATACGCAACACAATCCGACAATCATGCCATCCGCACCTCGGCTAGAACAGGAAGGATTCGTACCATCACCCAATCCGAGTATATCGCTTCAAACATCTGTAAATAAACAAAATGGATTTTTTCAGCCAGTACCCCCACCAGCTCGGAAGATCCCACGGCTTCAAAAAGAAGGAGCTTTTCAGCCACTTTCCCCCCAAACTCAAAATTCTATGGTTAGATCTCCTGTGATTGAACAAGCTTCCGATTCGGCACCACCTAGAAAGCGGCGATACACGAAAGTTTCCGCAGAAACGTTGAGCACCAGACGGCAAAAGCGACAAGCAGTAGGTCATGAGACGCCACAGCACAAACCAATATCTGCTGATTATGGAATCTACACACCTGGTTCGGAGTTCTCACTCGGTACTTCAAGCAACGGCTCCCCTGCCAGCGCTGTTTCGAATCCTGGAGAGCCTTATGGTACCAACCAGTCGATCCCACAAGACTTCCCTTGTGTCAACACCAAGACAGCGATGCTGCATTCAAACGTGAACAACACTCCAAATATGGGTGTCATTGCTTCACAAACGGACTGGAACAACACAGTTTCAGCTGCATTCAACTTAAACCAGGGAGCCCGTGATAGCATTACTTCGCAAAAGGACTGGGAAGATGCGATTTCGGTAGCATTTAACTCAAACCAGGAAGCGGGAAACACAGGCCTTGGAATTGTGAGTCCGCTAATGAACAACGATTGCACAAACTTCGGAGGATCTGTCCCTACTCACTATATGGATATGGATATGGACATGCAAAATTTGCTAGGATTGAATCGATTTTTGGAAAACAACCAGTCGCAAGTTTAACCCATGCTACGAAACTCTGCTTGAGCCACGTAAAGCAATACAGAATGAATTGATAGGTGAAAATTTTGGTTCTCAGCTGCGTCTGAGTTGAGTATCTGACAAAATTTCGTGGCAAAAAAGCAGCGTTGAAAATGATTGCGAATTGTATACTTTCCACTGCGGAGGACCGGAGATATGAAGAGTATGACCAAGCTAAGGGAACTGCTAGTTGAAAGAACATGTGGTAATTGCTTCAAAGATTTCAGATATTATTCGACTGGTCGGTGCAGGAATTCGTAAAACGCTCTTCAGATTCCAAAACCCGGAAAATCTTTCAAATTTTTTTGATTTTATTCAAATTGTGCGACCTCATTGTTTGACCAAGATTGGATGATTCATCTGAGGCTGAAAGATATCCCAAAAAAAATAGTGAAAACATCGTTTCATTCAACTTTGAAAACGTTTCATGAATCCGTAAATGCGATAGTACTCTAAAGTTTGCAGATTTTGAAGCTCTGAAAGTGGTGTGACCATACCTGCATTCATATGTTACTCTGGTGTTGGTTTGAAAACATAGCTTCCTGTTTATCCCAAGACTTTGCAGACAATTAGCACACCCCTTCACATTAGTCCCTATTGTTTGTAACCTTACGCCTCGAGCCCGAAGCGTGATGCATTGTTAATTCCATCATCACTAGTCTTACAGCCTGCCTAACCATGTAAATGCGCCCGCAATGCCAGTTTATTTGTACAAAATTTCCCAGTGTAAAGCATTCATCCTTTCCTGTGCACTTTGTTGAGCCTCCTGGCCGTCGATATCTACCGTCGATTAGTATCTACAGCTTTGCATACCTCGCTGCAGGTCTATACATACCTGACCTTTTGTGTTCTGTCCTCTTACCGGCAGGCCCATGGCATGCCTCTTTCCCCGATAGCTACCCATTGTTCTCATTCTTTCAATGTTGTCCTGAAGCCTTCGTGTCAATTCAGTCTCCAGGGGCATGGTAGAAAGTTCAGCAGTCAGAGAGGTGACTGTTTTCTGCGACAAGGAACCGACCGTCGCCGTGGGATGAATATAATGCTTGGCCATGATGCGTGTAGAAGATTGATGTCCTAATCCATAAAATGACTCTAAAGCTTTCTATATGCCATAAGTATGCGAACCAAGATAATAGAAGTATCAATTGGGAATGAGGGGGAAGTCTTACCTTCACCAAACTTCTTTCGGCAAACGGGTTTCCCAGGATAAAAACCTCCAAGCGAAGTTAGTACTTCAACCATGGAAATGATTCGCACACACGTACCATCTTCAAGGATTTTTAATGCTACAGGTAGTGAGGATATATGTCTTCCAACGTTTCTTGCCGTCTTTAATTTGTTGTGAAGTTGATGATTTTTGATAATGCACGGACCTCTTGATATGACCTTCCCACTTCGGAGGCTCGCACGTGCCACCAGCGCTAAATGTAATCGACACCTCTCCGGAACACATATCTTCTTCACTTCGTCCTCTTAAAGTCTCTCCTGGGCGACACATTACTTTATTTCCAAATATACAATCACATAAGTCAACATCCAATTGAGTTTCAAGATGTTTACTCTTCAACGTTTGGTAGTCTCTGCACTACTTATCTTAACTGTTACCTTCCTCTTCTTTGCCCAAACGGCTGAAGCTGTCAAAGGACCAAAGATCACCCACAAGGTCTACTTCGATATCAGCCACGGCGATGAACCTATGGGCCGTGTTGTCCTAGGTCTCTACGGCAAGACTGTTCCAAAGACCGCTGAGAACTTCAGAGCTTTGGCAACTGGCGAGAAAGGTTTCGGATACCAGGACTCTTCCTTCCACCGTGTTATCAAGGGCTTTATGATCCAAGGAGGTGATTTTACAAAGGGTGATGGAACTGGGGGCAAATCAAGTAGGTTATAAAATCTGCGAATAATGTGCGGGGTTCTAACAATTGTCAGTTTACGGAGCTAAGTTCCCAGATGAGAACTTCAAGTTGAAGCACTCCAAGAAAGGTCTCCTTAGCATGGCCAACGCTGGACAAGATACCAATGGCTCCCAATTCTTCATTACCACTTCTACTCCATCGTAAGTCCATTTCTTCTATTTCCTTTAGTTGCAATGGCTCTTTCTAACTTTTTTGTAGCCACCTTAATGGTAGACACGTCGTCTTTGGCGAAGTCATGGAGGGCTATGAGATCGTCGAGGCCATCGAGAACGTAAAGAAGGGAGCATCAGACAGACCGGTTGAAGCCGTCAAGATCACCGAGAGTGGGGAATTACCAGTACCAGAAGAAGGTATCCATGTGGAACTCTAGAGTAGACTCCTTCCGCGGAAATGCGAGTGTGATTGGAAGGACTTACTGATTCGTCTGTCTTACGTGCTGCAGATGAATACGGCACTGCTGAGTTTCAACACGGTATGGAGGAGGTCGAAGTTCCACTTACTCCAATCGATGCTTCCACTCCTGATGCTGCCACCGCAGTCATCCCACCTATCCCGGTTGTCGGTACCCCACAAACAGAGACAGAGGAGTTTGGTTATGCCGATGAGGCAGGTTACACTCTCATGCAGAAGGGCTTATTTTTGGCTGTCATTCTAGGATGTGTGGCCTTTTATGTACGAATGAATAAGAGAAGCAAGAAATTTGAGAAGTCAATCGTCTAGTCACATAGCTTTCCTTTCAAGGTCACTCTTTATCTGCCATACATGCTCTCATCATGTCTGTCAACAGTATTACAATCTTTCTGGCCCTTGATTTTGCATCCAGAGGTCCGTCAAAACACGATCATTCATGCGGAATGTTTTATACCCATTGATTAATCTTACAACCCTCATAAACTCATACTGGCATCACACAACCTATTCCATTAGATTGTTACTAGATTTGCTGTCCGCCTCTTTAGCCAAAATATGTTTTATTCAACACGGTTTGAGTGCTCATTCCTAACATATCTACACATTGGATTATACAGTACGACGTTGATCCATTGAACCAATAAAAGTCTCAACTATCTTTCCCTTCTCAAGGACTTCAGGTTTCTATTTAGCCCAAACCTTATAGTTTAGTTTATACTATTTCGTCCCACTGCAGGCTAATACAATTTTCACCCTCATGGCAATCTTCTAGAACGAGCATCTTAACAAGTTCATATCCTGGTGAAGAATCTTTGCCAGGCGGCGAATTGTCTTTGACTAGTATGGAGAATAGCTTGGACTCCCAGGTCACCCAGCTGATGTTTGGTAGATAATACTGATTGATAGATAGACTTTGAATCAAGACTTTCTGAATGGTGCTTTTCCTAGAGACGGCAGTATTACTCCAATTGCTTGGCTCCACGCGATCAGGGTCGTGAATTGTTGCGGATCCAGCAGCTACGTTGGTATCACGACGATTCTTTGGGATCATATATCGTGGGTATGTATGTCCTTTTTCCCGAGTTTTTGTTTCGCCATCATCGTCCGTAGTTAGGTCGACAGGGCTAGCTTTTGTCTTCTTGTTGTCTTTCTGCTTCGCGAGGTGCTGCTCATATTGTTCCAGTAAATTTCGGATTAGGACCTGAAGTCTCTTCACATTTGGCGGCGTAGAGAGCCTTCCTTAGTTCGATGTGGGAAGCCAATCTTTTCCGCATGAAGCTCTCTTCTCTTTGCAGGAACCATAAGGAAATTAGCCAAGGCGGCGATGTTGTTCAAGTCTATCTCGGCTGAGATGGCAGAATCAAAATTTTGTCGGTCCCAAAAGCACAGCAAACAGCTGAAGTACATTCAAAGCTGCTTGACCGAATGCTTTGCTATGATTTCATGATTCATGTTGAGGCAATGTTATCTCGAAGCTATAAGATCATCGGCATATATAATATTTCTGGGAGTTTTTTGGTTTACTTCTGTCTATATCTTTAGGTCATAACATGCATTTTCTTCGTTGCCTTTCAAATTACTGCTCGCTTTCGCGCCAAATAAGGTTTGCAAGAGGGGCATGATCGTGAAAATTCTTTCCTCGGAGGCCACTGTATAATACGCGTTTGGATTCTTTTTGGTGGTTTAGAAAGCTTGCAGAAGCAGTGGATCATTGTGAAATTGACTTGTGCTGTCAAGTCTAGCAATGAGCCTTTTATTAGACGACTGCCCCCGCTTCCACGATCGTAGAACAAACCTACTAATACTATAAATCAACTTCTATAAGCGGATAATTCTCAACCCCAGCTTTAGCGATGGCCGAATTAAATTCTTTGCCAGATGAAGCACAGCAGAGTCAAAGATACATCGTTGCATTTTTAAGCTTTTTCTTTACATTTACAAATCGCTCAGCTTAAGAAACAGATAAAGAGAACAATGAAGCCATTTATGCAAAGGGGTAGCTAGGAAATTATGTTCACCGCTTGATGCAACATGGCTTCGTGGATCAAACCTATTTTCATCTTTCATGCTAAAATCGTTTCAGAGTAGCAATTCACAGTATCGGTTAAACTAGTAGGCGGCTTCATACATTGAATCACTATCTTCTAGTCCTTGGTTGAAGACTGCCTATATAATAGGGCCCCTCTAAACATAATGCTGGATACCCACCCGATCAATAAAAAATTATCATACAAATTCTCAAACCTTGCCATGCATTTAATACCAGTCGCCAGCAATATCGAAAGTATTCGTCAGAACCATTATCCTTCTGCCAAAAATTCGTGAAAAATAATTCGCAGCCTATAGTCCCAGTTAGCGGTACCCATTACATTATATTATGGAGCTAGGATGGCGGGCTAGTCAAGAGCACCAATAAACCAATCAACCTTGGATCCCTTAATTAGTTCGTCATTCGTCCAACTTCCTCATTAGTCATTAATATTTTGTCACTCGCTCGAACCGAGGCTTTGAAGGCAACATCATCTCCCCAGCTCTTAATCATGATCGCAGGTGGCTTGCATAATGGTCAATAACCTCGTTCCATTTGATAACAATTGAATTCTCATACCCAACTTCAATCTCCTGGGTTGCTCAATAGGATGAGATATACCGTAGACTTATGGCCCCTAGTAGTGAAGATTCGGACCGCGCCCAATCCGAATTATCCACTTCGTACTGACTTGCATCAGCCTTGTTTGTTCATGCTGCCCGAATTTGGCTCCTAACAGTGCGAATTTGAGTCAAGATAATGGGAACTAAGTTGGGTTGTTTCTCTTCGGAAAATGTAACGATTTGCAAGGCTGAGCCGTGGTCTACTGATTCCCATAGAGCACGGAGCCTAAGCGATATATCACGTGATAGTCACTCGTCACCAATTTCCGGTAGTTGTCCTGACAGCCATCCTTCGCCCAACTGAACCTCAACCTCTTCCAACTCATCTCAAATCTATTACAAATTAATCCATTTAAATTCAAATCGCTTTTATATCTAAACTCTTCGGACCACTGAAATTATGAATAACTCCTCGAAAGACAAAAAATCGAATAGCGCCAAAAACCTGTAAGTGATGGCCCATTTTTCTGACCTACGGGTATTTTTACTTGATGTTGAAATATATAACATTGATTGTGGAAATTGGTAGACCAAATGCTAACGACTTTCATTTTTGTTTAGTTCCACAAAGAAAGACCAGAGACTTTCGAAATTAATTACTTTCCAAGCAACATTTTTGAAGAATGACAAGGAAAATATCCGCATGACCAAGGCATCGGAAGCAACTGTCTTCGATAAATTACCTTTGATAGGTTCATTGTTTGACTTAAAACGCAATGGAATGTTGAAAGACTCAAAGGATCAACTCTGCTACGATCCGGAGCACGCAAAATTGGACAAGCCTGCGCTCCCCAAAGTCCCGGGAAAGATAGTATACATATACAGTTTAATCGAGTCGAAGTTCCAGCATCGCCGCCCAGGATACGACCGAATTGCGAAATGGAATATCTCAACGCTTTGGACATTGACGGACTGCCTCGTACGCTTTTTGGACAGAAGACCCTTACCTCCAGACTCCAAGATGGGTCGTGCAGAAAAGCATTGGGCTATCGAGTTGGAAAGTATTGAATTCCTAGCAACATACCTTGGCAATGTGGAGATCAAAGACAAAGCAGTGCGCAGTGCGTTAATCTCATACATGCGACGAATTGATACAATAGAGCCTGCACGTTCAGAAAGTAGATTGGGTCAAGAAATTGGAAAATTAAATCAAGCAAATGCTAAGGCGGAGGAACGCAAGAAATTTGAGACTTTTGACTTGACCGACGACAAGATCCCTGATCAAGTGAAGCTAAAGAAAAAAACGAATTCAACACCTAACCCACAGAAGTTGAATAAAGAGCAATTGACCTCCATTCTGAAGAAACTTGAGAAAGAAAGCCAGCCAATTCTTGAGGCGCAGAATGCGAAAGAAAAATCTCAACTAGGCTCCACTCTACAAAAGCCGAAGAAAACATCGCATCCAACTCCTACTGTACAAGAAGAGACGCAACCGAAATCTACTATGCAGGAGTCTAAAGAAGCAAACAAGTCGACCCCTGCTCAACAGAAATCAAAGAAGCCAACGTTGCCGGACACTAATTTGCACAAGCGGAATCAACCTACACCAATTCCTACTGCACAAAAGTCGAGGAAAGCACCCCAAACATCACCTACTAAACAGAAATCGAAGAAAACAAATCAATCAGCCACTGCTTACCAGAAGAACCTTTCCCCTATTTCGACAGATGCATATATCCGCCTCAACGAAACACATCCACGCGTTCTTCATGTGAAGATAGCCTCAGTAATGAAGGGCTCAGGACTAATTGGTCGGCTTCTAGAGGACTTATATTCGGATGCTTTTGGTACTGGAGACATGTCAAAGGTGGTTGGGAAGAATCGCCGCGGCAAACCTACACTGCTCTGGGACGAAGTACTGAAATATTTCAGTGTGTCTGGGAACACGGTGGAGAAGATGCTATCATGGGGTGAGGATGAACGCTGGGCGCCTATGGTGATGTTCATTGAGCGATTTCAGCTAGATCGGGCTTTGTGGCAGAAGTGGGACAAGCAGGATCTGGTGCTTGCCAAATATTTCGATACTTTTGTAAAGGCTAGTGTATGTGCATCTGAGGTTTAGTTTTGATAGTCATTCTTACTTAGTTCGTCAGGTACTTGAGTTAGCTGGTAGCACTAAACTAATATAATTAATTGTCTGCAACATTCTTAAAAATTTAACATTGTTTTAGTAGACTTAACTATAAGATGAGATAAACTCGCTACCGTTTCTCAGCGCCATCGTGGCAAAGATATCTCTTTACCACATCTCACTGCTGTGCTCCCTAACTTGAAAGGATCTGTCCAAACTAGCCTCCGCCCTCTGAGTGCCTCCAAACTTGCAAGATGCTGATATCTATGTTGCCAGAAGTCATATAAATCGAATTCTCCACGCTCTTCAAATTGTATTTATCATCAAAAATAGAAGTTTGTGAAAGATTTGAAACACCTTTGATTGTTTCAAGTGATATTTCGTTTATGGTTGCCAGTAAATGGAACGGAGCATTAACTCTCGACACCTGCATAGTAACAACCTCAAGCCTTGGATCCTTGACCTAAAGACAATGGCCAATACCGTTTTCACCCGGCTCCCAATAACTCAGAAGCTTGTGAATGGTTTCATGCCATAAGTAAGTGAACTTCGGGGGTGGGGGGGAAGTGTTTTACGTAGTGCGGGACACAAATAATTGTCCGGCCACTTCATATCATGTATCATTGTCGCATTGATTGAAAGTATATACGTGATAGTACTAAAAGATAAGGCAGATGATACCCTCAATGTCCCCATTTTACTACATGTTTTCTAATGTCCACGGTCCGTAAAACAGATTCCTGATGTTTAATATCAAGATGATGTCTCAGAGGGCACACGTCGGTATATATTGGATGAAAGAAAGGGGCTGTAGCGAATTATGCAGTTGATGTGGGTCAACGACCCTGTATTCTCATCACTACGACAGGCCCAAAGCTAATCAGTGTGCCAAATTATTTAGGAGAGTTTCCCTCTTAAACCTACGCTTGCAGAGTTTTCGTAAGCCATGGAGATGACAGCGACTTTGGAGGTACCAGAGCTAGGTTTTAAACCTCAGTCGATTTGCGCGTAATTAAAAATATTGTATCCCTACCGCGACGAGGATTGGAAGACCCAAAGGCTAAGACAACAAATAGAAACAATGTTACAGGTCATATTGCTGCCAGGAATTTGGTGATTCAGGCATATTTTTACACGAATAAAGCTAGAAAGAAGCCCCGATTTGAAAGGATATTGGAAACTGCCTTATTTAAAGCTTTACCCGTTCTCCGTTTGATATGTTGAGGTCATATCTTTTGAAACTTTGAGGTGCTGAGTTCAAGCCATCTGAAATTGATGCTCCACGTTCGTAAGTGTGTAAATGACTAAGCAAGACTAGCGTACAACCTCACTTCAATCCTTCACCAACTTCAACAGACTGCAATGGAATCATCCTCCATTTTGGAAGCAACTCTGAATTTTGACGCACATTCATATAATTTCCATAAAAAGCTCAAATATCCATTTAAAAAAAGACAGAATCATGTGTGGGCCACAAAACTAAATCTCTGGCAGATCCTTGGTCATAAAAATGAAAGGTCGGTGATTTGAATGAGGTCTTGCTGTATTGAGCTAATTATGGACTGGAAAATCATCCCCTGAATTTGCAGTGCGCTTGTTGCAATATTGATGTTTTTGGCATTGTTCAGCTTGAAGTCTTCTCTACTTTCACGTGTCACCCTCCGCTCGTCGTTCAAAGCCACAGCTGTAAAAAAAGTTGTAGTAACCTCTCTATTCCATATCCAAACCCATATTCTGATCTAGTCTCATATTTTCCATCTGTGAAAGCAGTTGCGCTTCGTAGATTTAGAACATATCAGTAACTAGCGCTGTGAATGGCAAGGAATATATGTAATTTTTACCTAGATTCCAAGGCATGGTTATCATCATTGCCATCACCAAATCTAACCATAACCCTTCCAGCTTGCAAGTTGCTGTCTAATTTGCCCCTGGTGGCCTCTGTTTCCAGTGTCTTGCTTAGCTTCCGTTTCTTTCGATACTGTCGCTTTGTTTCTTTTCGCGCAGCGTCGACAACTGCTCGAATTTTCTCGCTGCTGTAGATCCCCAAAGCAATATGCTTCTTCTCTTTCTCCTCCCATAGAGGTTTATCTTTTCTCGCATTCGAAGAATAGCTTAGCTTCTTATTGGGGATCGTCGAGATTTCTGTTACTTGCGCGCGGACTTCATTGCTGCCTTCGGGTATCTGAATATCGTTCATTTGCACAGTATTATTTGTAGGCTGCAGTTTGGATGCAAAAATTCTTTGTGAGACTGGAATTCAATATCTTGATGCCAGAATGGTTTTAGTAGCCATTAATTTACCATTTGAAGGCTCCGGTTGCGCGAAGTTACGCAGGCTTGCATCACTAGCATTATTTGCCACAACGGATTTCAAACCAATTTGTACAGAATTAATTGTGAGTTCACTCATTCGTTTGATGAGAAGTGCATCCTGGCTATCAATTCACGCCATACTGCCGTTGGTGATATTGTTTGTAGATGTTGTATACGATAGCCTAGAATATATGATTGCTTTGATGTATTTAAACTGCGCAACGGTTAATTGAAGGGTGGATTATGATCTTTGTGGATAACCCGCGGGTAATCCGTCTGTGAGACGGATTATTGAAGAATCTGAACGGGTACCTGTAAATTATTTGTGGATTCATGGATTATTACAGATTATTTGCGGATAATCCATTTATTTTTGAAGCTCTTTCTAGATTATTAAATTTGGATTATAAAATTATATTATTATTTATAATATTATATGAATAATTATGAATTATATGAATGATTATAAATAATTATAAATAATTATATCTACCTGCAGTTTGATAGATAATCCGTAAATAATCCGCGGATTACCTGTAAAAGGCGGATTATTTTAAAACTTCAATGGATAACCCATAAAGCGGTTTATGATTCCAATAAGTAATCCAAGGGGCGGATTATTTATACGCAGTCTAGATGTATTAACTCGAAGTACTAGAGCATATCGGACACAGCAAGCCTAGAAGAATATGAAATTACCTTTACGTAGCTCAACTATCTACTTATTCTAAAAAAGAATAGATTCCCCTCTCAAAAGCACCTTAGGTTCTGACTGTTGGCTTAACCGTCTAATATACAACTATCGCGGTAACATGCGAGAACGTGACACCTAGTTCAGAGGTCCTTCTGATTTAACTTTTTGAGGGTTTTTTTTTGGGTTTCTATCATGGTTCTAAATCATTATTGTGGTAGCACACGTAGTTAGTTAGTTAGGGATTATGTATGGTGTATTTATTCCCTCTTGTAAAAAAGGGACATGGAATAGAAGATTATTATGGGGCACATTACATACTTGACTCCAAATACCATTCAAAGTGAATGTTTTGCATCCATCCATCCTTAATTATTTATTTACCTACAATCTTATTGTGGCAGACTACAACTACGTTAATATTTAAGATTAATTACGACCTAATTTCCATATAATTCTCATCTTATTTCTATATGCAATTTATCATTAATCGTGATCCCTTTCCTTTCTTATTACTTTACACCAGAACTATTTCCCACCCAGAGCAAATAAAAAAAGAAGAAATGGCATCAGTGTCAACGTCCTCAGTCTCGCTATCGATTATCAAAGCCAAGCTCAAAGAATTATACGAGGACATACCTGAAGATAATGGAAACAATAAGCAGCCAATCGGGAATCATGTGATGGAGAAGATTGCAGAGTTAAGGGGAATGATTGTCACCGCTTCGAAGCCACAAGAGGACGGCGATACCAGATTCCTTGTCCTGGAACATCACGAGAATCCTAAAAACCCTATCCATGCCCCTGGACAACCAAGATTTATTTTATCGAGCACTCGTCATCTTTTGAGTCATTGCCTTGTATTTTCACAAGTCTTTGACCTGAAGCTTTCGGATCCAACCTTTGATCGCGACGATACTATTGCGCATATACCAACCTCTCATAACATCAGTGATTCCAAATTTGCTATCAATGATAAATGCATTTACCTTGATGAATTAATGCGATGCAACTTCGTTATTCAACGTGGAGGTTATAGTGCTACTGCGAATCTTTGGATACCACAAATCATGTCTCATCTTATCTATTGGAATAGATGGTTGGCCAAGAGCAAGCTGTCCTCAACTTATACATCGGAACAACACCAAGAAACTCTTAAAGTTGCTTCGTTCTTTGGTGCAAGGTCCCGCTTATTGGAGCTTGTCGCGAGAGAATCTGAGCTTAAAGAGCCAGCTACACATTGCGGCGGCTCGCTTCATGCCGGTTGCAATCATGTAAATGAAGGGAAAGAGAAGCTTCGAGTTGATGAAGACGTTAAGAGTGGCGCACGTGGTTTCTCACCAAAAGTTTTGAGCTATATCGATATCTCTGATGATACTTCTAGCGAGGGGCCCAGTGATGTTGAAGATGAGGGGAAACATATCCTTCTCTGCAACCCTGGAATTACTCGGTAAGTCAGTCCTACCTACAACCCCCCTAAATCCAAACCTAGTGTGAGATAGTACGCTTATAACATCAACTACCAGTAGTTCAAACAGAGTTTCTGGGTCGCTACCCGACAAAGGAACAGTGAAATCGCCAATTGGGGCACAATTGGGCGCTAGAAAAAGCCTTAGCTATGTCGTGATTCTGAGAACGCTTTTCCGGATGAGCAACAAAAGGAGCTAGCGATAAACAACTGGGGAAAGATTTACACGCCATCATATATTAGATGCTTTAAGACAACTCTCGCGCAATACGCGCCTACTCTTCTTTTTTTCTTCAATACTAGGGAGAGTGGCTCACAGGAGGAAGTAGGCGATTCTGGGATTTCCGTGGGCGATAGCCACGTTTGGGATCCAGTTCAAAGTGACAAACTGAAACCATACTGTCATTACCCACAGATGTTCTATGATGAGATCAGATCCGATTTTTCTGAGGACTGGGAAGGACATGATGACCTCTCTCCATGGATCAAGGGTGGAACTGGAGAAGATGTGCTGTGGCTGGCAGTTCAGTTCTGGATTCTTTTCGCGGAGTGTAATGGCGTAAATGAACCACCTCATCACACCAGCGAGGAATTGACGCTGAAGGAAGACTTGGTCCACGCAGTGGGAAAATGGTTTGGGGCATCCCGTGATAAACTTTGGCGATTTCAATATACTTGGGGTACCAAAATGAGAAGTGATGATCCGAAACATAAGGATAGGAAGCGAGCACATGGTTTGGGAGGCGCTGGATATTACCCATCCAGTGGCAAGGGGAGACCCACCAAAAAGATTAAGAAGTAGCTGTGGGAGCGGGCAGAGGAGTAGGGACTAGGGGAATCGAAGGAGGAGTTATCAAATGTCTCAAATTATGATAGACACGGTTGTTATCTTTGGATGTTCCAACTTGCCGTAGTTATAAAATGTCACTTTTCTTGAATTGTCCTTTAATATCGTCGGAGTACCTTGAGACAGGTCATCTTAAGATCGTAATTTCATGGAAGGTTTATATATTTTCGTAGGAAGCTCTTTGATGTTACCCATTCATCTTCTGGTACCTCTAGTAAACATTTATAACCCCCGTACAAGTCATTCCCATCATTGTTCTGAACATTGTATTTTTAAATATATCATCTCATATTCAATTCCATCCCATCCTTCCTCTTAAGTACGACCTCAAAGTGAGAATCTACACAGGCAACCATAATGATGCTTGATATTGAAGAACGGCGATTTGAACTCTTCATTTTCATATTAAAATAATGGTAAAGCGAAATATATAAACAGCCATCAAACATTCTAGGAAAGAATATAAAGAAACCCTCCCCCTACTACCCCCTCCCCACGACCACCTTTGATCGTCTAACGACTAATATGTGCGGTTTGCTAAGCTGGAAGCCCACCGAGCAGGTGGATCAATCCGCAGCTTAGAATATGTACAAAAGAACTAAATGGGTATATGTAACGATCTCAAAGAAATATAAAAAGAAAATCCATTATACAACAATCTCGTTGCCCTGCCCTGCCCTTCCCTGCCCTGCCCTGACCATCTCAAACACAATTATCTCAATTCTCATCTCTTCACTAGACAAGAATCTAAGAAGGGTTGCATTGCGAATACCAAATACTATAAGCAACACAGGTTGTGCCAGGTACACAAACAGTTCCTCCATTCCAACCCTGTCCAGCACATTGATTCCACTCATTAACAAGCCCACTACCACCGGTCGAAGTAGGGGTCGCACTAGTAGTTGTCACAGTCGTGAGAGTCGTGCCTGGGCTTGTTGTCGTAGCAGGGGTAGTAGTATATGGGGGTGTGCTAGTACTAGTGCTAGTGGTAGTTGGTACTGTTATCGCTGGGTTTCCAAGGTCTGCATTGATCGCATTGAGAAATCCAGCATTTGCGTAAATTTGACTCATATCCCACATCATCACACCACCGAAGCTCGAGAAGCTCTTGGAATACGCAATGACGCTTGCGAGAGCGGCCCCAGTGGTATAACCAGCACCGGCACCAGTGTTAGCGGGTATGCCTAGCATGACTTTGACGTTGGGATTGAGGGACACGGTCTTGGCCCAGTTGTCCCATGTAGCGAAGTTGAAGTTATTTTGGATGGATGAGCCGGGAACAAAGGATTGGAGTCCGCAGTAATTGTTGTAGAATTGCACCCAGACAATGTCGAATGATACTGCTCCATTTAACATGGGTCCGTCTGCCGCGTCAGGGTACGGGCATTGTGGAGCGGCAGATAACAGCCATGTTTTGGATTTGTTTGTGTTCATCAGTGAACGGAGCTGATTCGCGAATGCAGGCATATTTGATACCGTGCTTTCAAAGTCGAAGTCAAAGCCATCAACGACAGCGGCACCGAAAGGTCGGACTACTCCTGAGCTGTGGGGTCCAAACCATGACCAAATATTATTCGCGGCGGTGATGGCAGCTGCTGAAGACGTAAAACCACCTTCAGTGTAAGTGGCTCCTCCGACTGAAAGTAGAATTGTCTTGCCATATGTTTGTTGGCACGTAGTTATATCGGCTCTATAGTGAATTTTAGATTTTGCATAGGATCCAAGAATGAGAGCCTGTACTTACTCGAGTTCTGAGCAGTAAAAGAGCGTAGATCCTGAGATTGCCGAGCATAGGTCTCCTTGATTGGCGAAATTGAGGACAGGTGTGTTGATAGAATACAAGAATGCCAATGGGATGATCTAAGATTCTCGTTAGATTAGTTCATGGAGATTCATATGTGAGCGTGTTCGTACATCAATCTCTGTATCTGTGCCATGTTAGCTTTGTTGGTAAACATCAGGCTTTAAGAACATACTTGCGCAATAATATGAAAGTCGTTGTTGGACATAAGCTCCAGAGCCCTGACCATATGAGTTTTGTCCTATCCCGCGTCAACTCGAAATTCTTTTATGGTAGAAAATTCCAGATTAGCTCACCCCAATACACAGCCACGTTACTCTGCGAAGCCGGATTGAAGCCGGCAATCACGGCGGGAATACTGGTGATAACGCTCACGAAAGGAGCAAGCTTGAAAAGCGAAATCATGATTGAATGATTGGTCCAATGCGAAGTATACTATAGACAGAATGAGACTTAGAAACTTCAAAAAGGTTCAATGATGGAGGGTATTGATGTTGACTAAAGTCTTGAGTTGTTTATTCGGGCCTTTCTTCACTTTAGCAGGAGTACTCGACCTTCTTATACTCTTGTCCGTCATTTCCACCACCAATAATGAGACGTCCACGGCGCAGCAAATTTGTGGTACATCCAAAGTGACCAAATTGTTACTCATATAATTGGGCTTTCAAACCGCAACATGTCAATCTGGTGGTAACTTTACATTGACATCTTGAAAGGTAACAGGTCAAACGACAATATTGACGATCTCCCCAGACTGGGATTCCCACATTCCAACGACAAATCACAGCTCCCGACTCACATAGTCCATTTCTCAGGGAGGTAAGGGGTTGCCAAAATGACTTCTCAATGAGGAATCCAATATCCGCGAGGTTGGAATTTCATACCTCGCTTGGATTGAAAATATGATATTAAGTCTCCCCTCGGGAACAAGCGAAATTCCAATCATCATCACGGGCGCCGAACCTGAAGAAAGTAGGGGGTTAAAAGCACGAATGATGGTGATTAAGTTGCATGTCAGAGGCACATGGAATTACATTTTCCCGGCACATGCAAGCTATTGAATATCAAAATATGGAAGGTAACCTTTGTGCGTGATAAAATGCCCGACCGATCGTCAGGGGTGAAGATTGCCGATGAACCACTTGGTGGGATGAAGAAAAACAAGAAAAAAGATTGATCTCGAAGGGTTTCAATGAAATGAATCAAAGAAGCTTATTGTAACGTTACCTGATATTATGATCAGGCAATTGTATACAGTCGAGTCAGCCTTGGAGGAGATTCCAAGAAAAGTATATGTCAAATGTTTCAATCTGTCAAGCTTCGGTCAGAAGACTTCTGCCGATGGAATGAATGATCTGATTCCGCCGATAGATATTTCGATAAGCAGATAATAAGTATATATGTACACAGTACGTGTGGAACATGAAGAGAGTTTTGACTCCTTCCTGCTAATAAGCTGTCATGTCGATGTTCCACGAGATATATGTTCATTAATTCATTGTGATGACTGAGAGTAGTCAGGCGTGTCAGGTAACATCGCAATCGCTGCACGAAATAAAAATTCGAGGGCTTTAGGGAGAACCTCGGCATTATTAATCCAGGCTCTAACCATTTTGGGAATGCTAATATGCTCCTTTCTGTTGGTGTCGACCATGTTTGAGTTTTGGGTTGAAATCAAGTCAGCTCGTGAAGATTAGACGTGCGAAGAATCATGGAAAAGTTTCAATATCGATTTTGCTTTGTTTCGTCAATATCTCGAAGATATATCACATGTAAGACTTACAACTACCGGCGTCAGATGAGCCTTTACCCCACAATTTTGGAGATCGAGCTGCTTCATATAAGAAAGATAAGATGATAAGTAGATGGTACTGATGTCGAGATATCCGGGGGATGGGAAGAGAATCCGAGATCTTAGCTGCTACCTCCAAACCATCATACTAACCGTCAAGTCAGTAGCACGTGATACATGGTGGTGAGGACTATTTTCGAGTTCAAAGAGATTTTAACCAATTTAGCGAGCGTGGAAACAGTATTTATCACTGCCATTAAGTCTGAAAGTTGTAAGTTTGAGTTCAAGGAGACTCCAAAGCCTAAGTGTAGTAGTCACGGCACTAGGTAGGCCACGGTGTAACGTGATCGACGACGCCCCATCTTTGATGACTAAAGATGCTTACCTCATCTGCAAACCCAAACTTCACTTCAATCAGCTTCAGGCTTTGAAAACACACCAATTGCTTACGGAACGCAAAATTAGATATCAACACTACCTCAAACGCGGGTTTTGTTCGTTGTGAAGAGGTTCGATGGAGACGAAACTTCCATCATGATTAAAGGTATGATATCTTCCGAGCTGCAGGTTTTGATCTCCGCGCTCACTGTCATAGCAGTCATTAGTGTTAAGATATTGGAGTTAATTGGCTGTCTTCACTCACAACCTTGGGATGTTCAATATATAAGCAATTCGATATTCGCTAAGAATATACCAAGAACTCTCGCCATATCTATCATATTAACCTCCTGAGGCAGACTGGTTTTCCTATCCTCCTCGGTGATCCTTTGACACCAAGGATCAATTTCACCACCGCTCTATAGGCCCTGAATTTATTTGAATGCTCCACACTGCCAAAGCCAATTTGTCAGCGCATTGAACTTGCATCTCATGAATTTTGGTAAATAAACTGCATGATGGCAGTCAGTCGAGACCTTTAGTGCGTTCGTTGTGTAAGGGTCTTATACCACAGGAGAATCCTCATGTTTCAAATCCTCATCGGGAAGATCTAGAAAAACGGGATAATCATCGCAAAGTAGGACCCAATAAGCAGGCAGTAGCTGCCTTGCATCATATATAGTCTGGTGAGGAGATAAATCGCATCTTCGCAGCGCTTCAAAGGTAGAATGTTGTTACATTTCTCTTGTTCAAGCCATCACTGTCGTACAAAATCATTATTCAGAGATTGATTCTAGGGACGATAGAAGACTTACCCTGTGTCGTTCTTTTTTATGATGTATTAACCGATTTTTCCGGTGGCAGTTTGCTGTTGAGATGAGTAGTACTATCCATTGTTGCACACACCTTGGAATCAGCTCCTTTCGATGTGCCACCGTATTTTCCTCGATTGATTTCTGCGCTGTATTCATTATCTGTTCGGATTGCCCAATCTTCGTTTTCTTGACGGTGTCGCAGCTTCTTTCATTTCCGCTACTGCAGTCTCGATAATTCAACAATCAGGCATTGTTTTAGTAAAAACTATACTTTATAGAATTTGGAGCTAGCAACAAGAAAAACAATGAAGTAAAGCACCTTCACTCAAAGCACTAGGATCAAATTTATCAATTAAAACAAACTGACTACTAACATTGGATAATATCTAATTTTCTTATCATGGGTATGCAAGATCAAAGAAATTTCAAGAATTTACACCGTTATGTAAAGAGACTTATATCGTAGATGAACTCTACCTAGTATTGCCAAACATATTGAGCAGTACTCTTTAACTTGTTGTATCTGAGCTGATGGACCTCGAGGTCCGCCCATATGGGCCATTCTTCGCAGGTAATGATTGAGAAATGGTAACAAGTCATCGTGTCGAGCAACACAAAGAAAAAATATCGTGTTCAGAAAAGACTCAGATGTGTCAACCCACAAGCTCCAATATCATCCTGCACAATCACCAAAGGACAGCAACCCAAAGTTCGACCAAGATCGCCCGCTTCACCTTAATATTCAAAGTTACTTTCATCTCATAGTACTACGTCGTAATCATCATTCGCATCTTTTGATTTGCCAAGAGACAAGCCATCCAAGGCCAACATCAAAGCATTCTCATCCCTAATCTGTCGTTCCCTCAGCCTGGCAGTACGTGCCTGGTATTCCTGCTCGTACGTTTTCTGCCAAAGTCTTGAGTCAGGCGCATTGCTCAAAACAAGTGCCTTTTGGTCGGCATCTGCCCTGGCGGCCATATCGGCGTCAGCAAGCTTTTTTCCATCATCAAGCTTGCGGCGTTCCATTAAGTATAGCATGGGCTGCTCTTTCTCTCCTTTCTTTGGCTTTCTCTTTCTAACTTTGCTGACTGGGCCACCGGATGGATTGGCCTGAGTGTTGGTATCGCCATTCTTCTTCTTCTTGGTTCTCTTCGGCTTTGCGTCCGTGGTATTGGCAGCGGTTTTTGTTTCGGCTTGTTTGCGCTTCTTTTTGGAAGGGTTCTGGCTGTTCGAATGGCTAGCTGGAGCACTGGAATTTTTCTTCTTACTCCTTCGCTCATTTGTTGATTTTGTTCCTATGAAGGCTCCGTTTGCGACCTCTTTGCTCTTGTTAATAGCTTTATCCGTGGCAGACTGCAGAGTCCGAATAGTTGGTTGTAACATGCGTGCCAGATCAGCTTGTTGCTGGATCTGGCTTGTGTTGATAGATGCTTGCGTATTTGACTTCATATGACTGATTGAATAGTCTGTGGTTCTGCCCATAGGGTATTCGAGTCCTGACATGGCAATGTCGTTGGTCGCATTATTATTGCCTAATTGGCGTATCAGCTAATTGTAAACAGAACCTATAACTATCGAGGTATCTCACCAGTAGCACCCGTAGAAACTTTGAAGGTCTGCAGATTGATCTTGAGAGAAGCAGTCTGAATTCTATTGTTGTTCGAGTCGCGATCTGTGTACTCCGCGTGTACTTGGACAGAACTGCCTTCCATGTTCTGATTCGGAGACAATAATGTCCGGAATTGCTTCGGAAAGATATTCATGATTGTAGACCAAGTGGTTGTACGTAGTGGTGGATGACTCTTGGATTTGTATGATAAATGTGGAAGCAACAAATTCAAAGGTTTGTCGGAGTTTTTTGTCTTCTAAAATAGCTCGCTTAAGTAAAGAACGGTAGCAAATATTTTCGCTGCAATTCACTTTTCAAGTTTACGATGCTTGTAGTTTCTTATTTGTAAAAGGTAAGACATTTTATCTGCCATTCCCTCTATCCAATATAAGCATAATGGAGATTTCACAATTGCATATTCAACGACGGGTATTGAAACCACGCTTAAAGTTGGTACAGTAACCGTTCACTGCTACTAGCCGTTCAATAAAATCACATCAATAATATCGATTTTACTATATTTTTAATTATCAGAATTTTGTATGTAACTTTAGTACAATTGAATGAAAATTTATATCTTTTCTTATTTTATATTAAAAAATCAATATTCAATATGAATATTTATGATTTTGAAAAAATATTGTAAAAAAAGTTCTGAATTTTCGCTTATTTTACTAGTAAAATTTGATATTCAAAATCATATCAATTCTATATATATATATTATCTTTAGTAAAATATTCTGCAGTAGGTGATCATCTACCCGTTCATGGTGGGTCGTCTCTTTGATGGACTATACCTACCTAACCTTGTTATGGCAATAAACCATTGCTGCATCATTCCTATAGAAATGCTTCCACTACACGTTTGTTATAGGCCGCCCAGTTACTATCAATTCTTTACAAGTCCTAGAGTGGAATAATAGCAGCCAGCACTCGGCCTTTATAACGATCTGTCGAAGGAGTCATTATTCCTTAATTAGGAACCTTTACAGATATGGCAGAATTTAGGCAATAACTATTCCATATCTTCAGCGATAGAGGAGTTTCGACAATTGTACAGAAGTTTTAGCCAGTGAGGTTTGACATGGAAAGAGATCTCTCAATGTTGAATGAGGTGAAGTCACTAGCGCTAATCCAATCCAATCTTGTTGAGATCTACCTATTAGGTAATGTAATTACTCCCACGGGCATCAGCTCAAGCAAGTACACTTGAACCTATTTGATAACGTCTCTGAATGTCATCAATTTAGAGAAGCAATCAAGCAGTTGGAATCCAAATACAACGATATACTATGTCGTTCGGATTAGTCTCCATGACCCCTTGTTTCCTTCTTTCTCGTCCTCGCATTCCCAATACATCACGATGACGAAACTTCTACATGTTTGATCGTATTGCCTAGAACTATTAGCACCTCTACTGAAAACTCAACAACAAGAATATCTACTAAACCCTTCTTAAAAAAGGAATCGACAATAAATTAAAAATTCGGAGTTTCCAAATTCCAACAAAATTGATGAATAATATGAGATTTTAAAAGCACTCAGCCCACTCTCGATATTAATTTAAAAGGGGTTAGTGTGTATTCTTGTTGTTGCGTTTTTACAGTTTTCATATATACTTTATATATTTCAGCTTACACGGTCTCGGCGGTGTCACTATGCCAAGATGAGGTTGTCAACGCGAAGGAATGTTAGCGTAAAAGTATGTGGGGAGTGCTTATCCCCCATAAAAACTTCCTTGTTTATTCAGGCAGAGTTAGATGGAATTAAAATCAAATAACTCCTTATGTAGTTTCTTAATCCGATCCTCCTCTGATTGTTCAGCATGCTTACTCAAGGTTTATTTCACTGAAATTGGTAGTTGATCTTGGAATATCAAAAAGTATATATACCTATGTTGCGAACCAATTCTCTTCTCATCATAAAAAGCACATTTCTATTTGTCTTTCCTAACAATCCCTTCATACGCAATCTATAACTCCAATTCGATCTTTAAATCTTTGAAAATGGCAGCTCTCGATAAAAGGCAACGCATTTTCATGACCGGGGCTACCGGTTACATTGGTTCCGTCATCACAGAACTCGCCATCGCAGAGGGCTATGAGGTACATGGGCTATCTCGATCTGAATCCGGAGATGCAAAGTTACTCAAAGCTGGCGCAGTGCCAGTGCGTGGCGATCTTACTCGCCTTGATGTCCTACGCCACGAAAGCTCCAAAGCAGATATCGTTTTGCACCTTGCGACCGCCTATCATCTCGCAAATGCAAGCGCTGGTTATGATCCTGTTTGGCCAGTCGACAAGGCAGCAATTGAAGCCATTGCAGATGGATTGGAGGGATCCAACAAACCATTAGTTGTGACTGGTGGTACACTCATCGTGGCGCCGGATCCAAATGGTGGAGAGACTACCGAGACATCCCCGTTGGATCCAAATCCTCTCAATACTCGAGGAAAAGCTGAACCTCATGCCCTTGAGTTGGCAAAGAAAGCTATTCGAGTTATTGCCATACGTCTGGCTCCATGGGTGTATGGAAGAGGAGGTAGTGGAGTCAAAATGCTCATTGATATTTCCAAGAATGCTGGCGTGGTGATAAGTGTCGACGGTGGGAATAGTCGCACAACAGCTGTTCATGTCGACGACGCGGCTCGACTTTACCTGTTGGCTGCTCAGAAGGCCGAATCGGGCGAAATATTCAATGCTAGTTCGTCTATTGATGTCACTTTCTATCAAATTTGGGAAAATATGGCCACGGCATTGAACTTGCCATTGAAGGATCTTCCCGTGGAAGAAGCTAGTGAGACGATAGGCCCGGTTTTTGCAAAGTTTATCTCAGCAGAGAATAGGGCATCTGGAGCGAAGGATAGAAATGTATTGGGCTGGAAGCCGAGCGGTGCTGATATACTGGAGGAGACTCGCTCAGCAGCTTCTAAAAGCTAGGAGTTATAGTGGATGTCACACGAAGGCAAAATGGTTTAAATTGTATTTAATTTAGCTGCGGTAATGTCTTCTATGATATATTGTGCCACATAGTTCAATTATATTGATGGGTCTCCATGGCTGAAGATCTCCAATGTTAAGTCTAGGTGAAATGCTACGAGATCGCTCACTCACATGTATATAATAGCTCAAAGTTACAACACTAACTACCCACTCTCCGCATCAAGCTCGGCTCTGATGCGTCAAGAACATCGACTTCTGTGATCATGGACGAAAAGAATGCTCAGTGCAGCGGAGCATAATTGACGAAGTGACAGCCAGTAGCCGGATGCAAAGATGCAATCCATCATTTTACCATGATTTTTGTTTCTATGATGTGGGAAAGTAATAGAAGCCTGGAAGATTAGTTATAAATAGTTCATTAAAAATTCGGTCATGGTTATGATAGTCTTATTTTACTTATAGTATCAATAATTGTCCTGCCAGATGGAAAACAACCCCAGCCAGGTATTTGTAATACTATGCATCTAGTGACTAAACCCATTTCTTATTCCTAAACAGAAAGATAATAAATTTGAAATCTTACTTACCTTTAGTTTCCTCATGTCGCCTTCCTTAGTAATTACTCATCACACAAGTAGTAATGATTGATCTTGGCAAAAAAATAATTCTCAGTTATTTGCTTGAAGTGACATATAGTTTATCTTGAATGGTGACTCTAATATTTTGATTGCGCATTATTACTGCACCAAACAATTCAATCTGAACAAAATTCATAGCTTCAAGCAGTATGACGCATATATTGGACACCAACCCAGATAATCTATATATAAAGTCTGACTATCTCCAACTCCAAACCTGATTATAAAATATTCAGAACGAAAATCCAATAATGGACAGCTTTTAGATTCCTGGATTTATTTAGGATAATTATCCAAAGTTTAAGAGAATCCGGATAATTGAAAGCTTGAACCTCATTGACCTTTGGTTCCAAATCTTTAAAATATGGCTTCGCACTGCTGAAGCCGAGTATACATAGAGCAATAGTACAATTCTGGTGTTTCGAAATAGTTCGACTTCCACACGGCAGTTTTGTCTGGTCTATCAGCGTGATCAGCCTTGAGAGACTTACGTTTATGATAATTTTTGGCAGGAGTAAACTCAAGACCTATAACCAAAGCTGGGAACGGGTTGGTAGGGTGTCTAATAATCCGGATTGGCAGATGGATACAACATCATAAATTTTTCATGTAATACGAGTGAATGGAGGTTAAAAAATATCCAGAGGAGATCCAGGCTGAGAGAAGATTTCAACTCTGGAGGATAATTTGTATATTGGAGTGATCTTCGCACATGAATAAACCCTTTTTTCTCTTTGATTTTACACGCGATCGAGCTGGCACAAATCTTCTTGGCTACCTATTTCTTATCCATATGACCTGGAGATCTTCAAATAATCTACATTCATATTATCAATGTGAAGACTCTGAAGAGCAGTTGTCAATACTAATCTGAGTACAATTAGACAGAACTTTTTGGATGGATCAAGTTTCTTGATGTCTACATCACATCCTCAACTTATCTTAACAATATCTAGAACAAAGCTTTTGGAATAGACAAGTGTAATACTACAAGATAAAGGGGAGATAAAGGCAAAGAAGATCATATTAGGAAACATCGTTATAATGGGAACTTCTGACTGATGATTGCATGTACCTGCATTCACAATTTCATGAATGACAAGACAAAACTGTATGACCCCTACCTTCCTCTTCATGACACACTCAAAGATTTAACAGAACGAAGCAACATTGGAGCAAGAAACCTTCTGAGTATTTTCAACAAAAAGATTAGACGAGAACCCCCCTTTATTTTGTCCACATATATATATATTAGTATTCAAAATCGATTCAGAAAACAATTATTTACTAATAATAGATGAAGAACACCACAAGCATTGTTTATCTAATTGTCAAGATAATACACAAGATAAGCTACAAATTATTATTCTGATTGTCCCCAATTACAGATGTAGATGTAGATGGATCAAAGATACTTTGGACAAGACCACTCCGATAAGACCTTTCACCGCCCATACCAACTCAACAGTCATTCATACAGCTCCTTCAATAATATTGGAACTTAGCCAGAACCTCCAGAACCTTCGAAAACAGGCTCCAGCTTCAACATTCATATTCACCTGGATGTCGAAGCTTTATGTGGCGTCCAGTAAGAAGATCTAGGAGACCCCACTAGCAAGTAATATCGATGATTATATTGCAAGTAGTTTGATGATAAACACTCTTTCTCTAGCCCGACTTTCAGTTTCAATTCCTCTCAACAACAACCTCCACAGACTCACATTATAGAACTCTTGTACTATCAACAACCAAATTTCTTTCTCGAGAGTCTTTATACTCTTTCTACTTTACAATCTGGTTTTCCATTCAACATTTATACTTTGTATTAATTTACTAGGCTGTATAACAATGTCTTCATACGAAAATAACAAAGGCAGTGAGGTAGCCACTCCATTTGACCCAACATTTTCCCTCGACCCAGTCGAGCCAAGCGGTACTCTCGGCCCTGATAGCTCTCCTACATCTTACAATTCCGCCCCCTCTTCTCCACATCCACAGAGACGCGGAAGAGCTTCATCTGTGACGCCCCCTTTCATGGCCAATAGTACAGCGCTCATAGCTCACAGCCAGCGATTAGCGCAATCAGATCTGAACATCAATACAGTCATTCGGCCAGCACCAGAAGAATATCAATCTTTTCACGAGCTGGTCCATCAGCCTTTGCAAAAATATTCTCATTCTCCAGAGCCTACGTATTCTTATGATGTCGTTAATAGCTATGAAGAGCTAGGCCCCAACTATGAGGACGATTCGATGCATTGCGTCTTCCAACCTACTCCGAGCCCGACTAGTGCCATTGTAATCGATGAAGAGCTGGGTTTTGATCTTGAACACGACTCGAATGCTTTCGACTACCTGCTCACTTCCAATTGTCTTCCTATTTCAACACCACAACAGGATACAAAATCTAGCAACGAAACAGCCTCTCCGCTCCATGGAGGACGTCGTAATCGCCGGGAGACCGCTGCTTCTAGGAACGAAAGAACTCTCACTCCAGGTCGTAGGCACCGTCGACGTCTAGCGGAAGAATTTGCTCCTGCTGCAACTTCTGCTGCCCATGCTGCTGCTCACAACAAACGTGAAAATCCTCGAAACAGAAAATCCCTCAAAAAGAAGGCAGTTCTGGATGATGATGTCCAGGAGTGGGTAACATTACTAGACTCCGTTGACGTGACCGTCGAATACGAAGATATGTATGAAAAACTCGTGTATCAAAAAAGTTATACAAGAGGCATAGTTGTCGAAGAAACTGAGGATGAGACAGTCGATGACAATGGAGGCGAAGATGCGTCAATCGACGTAATTGATGATACTACTGACACGGATGATGATGAACAACCAATTCTTCCTCCGCCTCCTGCGCCTCTTGTGGATCCTGACTCTCCAGTCAGCCAACGTTGGAGACAGCGTGGCCCTGGAGGTTTAGCAAAGGCCAGGTGGGCAACAGCTCGATATAATGCTAAGAAGAAAGTCAAGAAAACAGAGGCTTGGCTCGCAGCAACATCAGAAGAGAGAAAGGAAATTGAGCGAGTAGCCGCAGATGCTATTGTATATATGTAAGTCTTTTATCCAAACCTTGATCTAAACATCGATACTAACCACGATACAGTGTGGATACTGAACCTGTCGAACCTGTACCACTTAGACCGAATGAACCCTGGCTTCGCTCCGAAAGACATACACTCCTAAGAATCATTGACGAAAACAACAGATCTTCGTCTGCTCCCTCCAACAGATTGAAGACTGTCGCCGATACATACAACACTCGAATGAGAGATGTGAAACAAAGAGCCGGAGATTTATGCATTGCCATTGGTAATGGACAATTGCGCAGAGATTCTCAATTAGTAAACGATCGCATTGCTCCTTTCAGGAGCCCAGCTTCTATTCTGGGCAATCTTAACAAGTGGATCGATCAGGGTAATATTTGCGCCTGCCGGGAGCATCAACGATATCTCAGTGGTGATTTTGAGAATAGTGAGGGTTTCCCACATGGCCACGGAGTCGCGGATTGTCTTCCCAGTGACCTGTGCCATGATGATGCCTGCAACTGTGAGGATCACGTTCGGGACTACAATGGGCACTTTCCGAACGGACACAGTTCCTCAAGATGTCGTACTATTCTGTAATATGGTCTTTTCGATGACTTCGGAGATCCCTTTACCTTAGTCGTGCGTTGCATATTTGGCAAAATCGATTTGTTTGCGTTGATTTGAAGTTTAAGTGTTGGTTTGGTGGTGGGCAATTGTTATTATACAAGAAACGAGCGGCGGGCGTTTGGCTTTGTCTGATGGGTCAAGATGGTGTGAGGGGAGATGTTGCAGTTGGTTGGGAGGGAGTTAGCGGATTTATTTTTTCAGGAATTGAGTATTCTATAGTGTTTATTATTTCGTCGTACACGCTCCAATGTGCTTGATGTTGAATGAGTTTTTAACAATGGTTCTGTTGTAAAATTGAACAGAACTAAGCTTGGGATTTAACGCTACCAAGCTAATCAACAAACTCTGATAAACATCCGGAAGCCGATTATAATAATAATAAAATATTTAGAAATGAATTAGTTCATTTGTAAATAATCTCAATTTTGCTATATATAAGTCTATTCCGGAATGAGCTAGCTTACTCCGAAATCAAGCTCATTGCTAAATGAGCTAGTATATTGATCAGTGAGCTAATGTATTAATCAATGAGCTAATATATTGATCAATTAGCTAGTATATTGATCAATGTTGTGCAATGGCCCGGAACACACTACATTTTAGTTTCCTTTCGGGTTAGTTCAGTTTCTGAATGACTATAGTCTAACCGATATTTCGATCCGCTAACATTATCCCAATAATCTTTCTTGAGAGCAAATTCTTCTTTCTCAATCTGGAAAAGTTCTTTCTGAAGAAAGCTATTTGTAACTTTGATTATGGTTGATATGGTAGCTTTACGAGAATCTGGAGCTGAATAATATTACCAAGCAATGTTCACTAGTGTATAGATATGTTCCCTGCGGCTCAATAGAATCAAACAAACACCCCCCAATCTCCTAATCCTCACCACTCACCCAACCCCATATACCTCAACACCGTTCCTCCAAGCTCCAAAATTCCACTACCAACCCACAAACCCAAGCCTTTCAACTGTGTAAAGTTTGCAGAGTCTTCATAGGTTATGGGTTTTGACATAGAGCCAATCGTTGCTCCAATCGCTTTACAATATTTGTATCCTCTTATATAGCCGCCTCTAATTCTAACCTTAGCACTAGATAGGTATAACTCTGCTCCGTAAGCCAAGTATTGTATGCATGCCTGCCTGATCGTAAGATGCAGGGGGATATTTGGAAGACATGGCTCAAAGAGATATAGGATTTTCTGGGTATGCCTCCATTTTCGAGATAAAATTCGTCATCTTCGTTTGGTTGTGACGCTAAGGATGTTTGTGAGATTTTGATACAATCCATAGGATACCTAGCAGTGCCCTTCTTGGAAGATAAGTATCAATAATTGTTAGCTGAAAGCAAAGCATTCTTTTAATTGGAACTTCACCTTAGCAACAAATCATCCGATTAGTAGATATCCATGGATTGGATAGCGCCAGCAAAAGCATTTCCTTTGCTTTATTTAGATAGGGGCCTTCCTCTATGTAAGGCACGTGCTATCCCACCTGCCGCGGACGAAAAATGGAAACAAACAAACAAGTGACTAGTCTTGTGACATCCGATGCAGCAGCTGCCCCTTCCCGTCCCCCCAAAAAGCGGGAAAGTACTCTCTGGACCACTTCCGTCAAAAGCCGCAGAATGCTACCCCAGACGAGATATTCGTTTGGATTTTGGTCATATGGGTAGCCTGGCAATGTAGTGACATTGCATACATATGCGATGTATTGATGATCTTATACAGGGGATAAAATTCAAGACAGAAATAGCAAAATAGCAAACAGAAGTCTCATTTTCCTGATGGTTTGCATGATTTCGCGTTATTATAGCGTCTGCACACCTGCAGTTAGAGAGAGCAAACAGAGATGAGTTGTAATCAGATACAAACCCGGCTTTTGGGGGTTTCAAGGCTCCTGCATCCACTCTGTCCATAATAAGCCTATCCTCTGTTCAAGATTGATTTAAAACTCTACCGGCTCTTCAGTCAAATCATCGAAAAAAACCACTTTGTTCAAAGGTCGTTCACATTTTCTGATTGAGTCCACGGACCATTCATATTCAACGAAATAGCAATATGGCCTCATCTTTCAACCTATCATACATTATCAATCACATCTTTCTTCCACCGAAATTGCCTCAGAAGGACGATGATGATTTTGAGAAGAACTTGGCATTGATGAAGGAATGCGAGGATTCTTTGAGGTCATTCCAGACCTACGGCCCTTCTCAAGAGCATTGAAGATGGCAAGCCTGTGTCAAGATGCTGAGAAAGATGATCGAGTCCAGAGATTCTCGTGGAGATATAATTTCAGAAAGATTGGAAACATTTCTTGGTGAAATGAGAGACGAAGGTAAGTTTAAATCCAAGAGAAACCCGTCCTCGCAGCTCATTTGCCTTGTAGATGCCCTCGCCTTTCATATTCGCGGCCAGAACGCGGGAGTAATCATCCGTAAATTCTTAGGTCAAGTCTCATTTGAGGCCTTTGAACTATCGCCCACTGCTGAATCTGTTATGAAAACCAAAGGGCGACTCCGAAGGTGTTTTCCAGGTCCATCTATCGCTGTAGGCTTGGATAAGATTGCCGATTCCTCTTTTCGTGAGGCTCTCGCACATCTTCTCACCAGCTTAGATATCGATACACCAGACGAGTCTCGGCCTGTTGTAACCAAGGCAAAATCCCAGGCGATCGAAGTTCGAGACACAATTCATCCTAAATTCGTTACAGAGATGCTTACTGGTATGTTGCGTGGTATTGGTCAACCTCTTGATATTGTTCGAATCTACAAACGCACCCGCGATGATGTCCTCTAGAACAAAGCACTCAAACCCTGGCGGCGATCACCTAATTGGCTTTTGCTTCGAGTCGCGCTACAGACGAGCCTTATGTCGGACCAAAATGACCATAAAAGATACAAGTCATTCATTATCTTCTTTATGGCACGTTTTCTAAAACAAGCATTGCACCTTGCTCTAACAAGCGATATCCTATTTATAATGGCTGCCAAAATTAGTCGGCGGGTGTTGAAACTCGATATGAGGGATGAGCCACCTTGGGTGCAATACATACATGGAGTTGTCATGGCCACCCATAAAGAGCTTGCTGAGAGATGGGATAAAGTAGAACAGGAGAAGGATCCGCTTGGATCACAAAAAGCTTGGAGCGCTTCTCAATTATCTTTTGAAACAGATACGCATCTACGTCTCTCGAACCTTCGGCCATATATTGATGGAATACCGAATCGTCCAGCTATATCTTTGCATGGTAAGGAATATAACCCGGTATGCACACTTCGCATCGACGCCTATAGTTCAAAATTGCCTCAGAGAGGAGCCTGGAGACTCGGGTACGGGAATTCCACTCATCTGTAATTAATGGATATAGAGCTTTGGGTACAAGAGAGCCTTAATATGTGGTTGAACTCCAATTTATATTCCAAGAACACGTGCAGCCTTTTGGATGAGCTGATCCAGGACTACACCAAAGCTGCAACCTCTACTTATGCAAACAGCCCTGGGGATATTTCTTCGATGCTACTTACCACTATGGACTTATGGGTGGCCCTTGACAAGTGTGCCACTCACCATGAAACATTACTAAAAAAGTACAAACCAGGGTTTCCCTTATCCCTTTTTGAACCTTTGTTACTTCCTAAACATGCTCAGATGGGTCGCTTGGACCGTATTGAGCAGTACATCAAGAAGAGAGACTATGAATCTACACACCCCTCATCTCTTATCTTCCAAAATACTAATGAGAAGGAAAGTCTTGCTGTTCAATACTTTGAACAATCCATTCATCACCAAGAACTCCGTCGCGAAATCAAAACAAAAGCGACGCTTGAACGCTCCCAGAAGAAGAATGAGCTGGTCGAGAAAAAAAAGCAGCATCTTGATTTGATCCAACAATCTGAGTCGATGGTTCATGAAGAATGTACTAGGCAGAATAATTACCGCACGATCACTTATCACTCTCCGTATTGCAAGAAATGTCAATTAAAGAAAGAAGCAGAAGGTCTCGAAATTTTTGTTCATGAATGGCCACTTCCGTATATCGAATTGGAAGCAAAATCGGTAGTATTTGAACTTGATGTTCCTATAGTCATAACCCATTGGCGAGATATTACATATACTCTTCTTGTGGATATCTTTTCTCCACCCTGGAGCTCGGGAGATGGAAATGTGTATTATCTTCGTGATTACGACGGGTTATGCCACGACAAGCAACTTGGGATCAGTAGGCTTCAGCCCGCATCTAAATCAAAGTCATATGCGGTGTCTCACTACCGCATCGAGGAAGTCACTCGAGCTACAGAGAAAAATATATGTGTCAACAACGGCTTGCACTATTCTTTGTATGACTATAAATCCAGCAAATGGACCTCGCAACTCTTGAATCGTTGTAATGTACGAAATATCTGCACTTTCCAGCTCCCACCTGGTTCTTATAAGACGCTTCAGTGGGCTTTGAACACAACGGTTCATACTCCAAATAAGGTTCTTGCTAGGCAAGCTAAGTGCCCGAGGGCGCTTGACCAGAGCCAGTTCTACACATTTCGAATAATTCGATCAGGTCATCGACTTCAGTGGCGCAATTTAGCCCGTGAATTGACCGCTCGCATTCTCAACTTCAGCCATGAGGAAACATATATGCTGGTAGCTCAGACAGCCTGGCAGGTTGGTTGCTCTAGTACAAGCCCATGCCGTGAATCTCATATTGATCTGGAAGAAGAAGAGTTTGGGATGTCTTTGCTATGCGCCCTGGAAGACGTCCTTGGAACCGTGGAAGGCAACTGGCAAGGTATTATGGCAGTGCGCACCTGTATAACCCTTGCAGTTCGACTGCTCTCTCTGTCACCATATACAGAGGTCCAAAATGGTTGCTATCGCTTATTGAGACGAGCTCGGGAATGTACCCTGAGATGGACCCGAGACTTGGGTGAAGTGCTTGGCGAATGCCAAAATGCGGAAGAGTCAAAGACTTTAAGCTTACGGGCGCTTGAAGTAGCTCTGACATGCCATAGCACGTTCGAAGTCAAGCATGGACACCCCTTACGGTTGTTGAGGTCGAACGAGGACATCGCAGTCATAACAGAATGCTGTATTATTATTCACGAACGATGTCCTGCTACTACGGAAAGCTTACCTCAGTTATTGAAAATCATGCTATTTCAATACAAGAAGTTATCTCACTTTCTCGAGCCCGAATTGCATCGACACATCCTACAAGATAGTGAGGGAATTGATCGTACAATACAACGAATATGGGCAGGATACCTTCCGAGCAACTCTTGGGCCACCTTCAACAAACCAAATGAAAGATGGCTTATGACCAATACATCCTCTATTGAGGAAGGTTACTCCTCGAAGACTGTCCATTATAATATCTTAGACGGTAGTCTCCTAGTGGATGGATTGCCACTCACAAGAGTTCCACGGTCTTATGAATTACACGGTCTTATGAATTACACGAAACTTACTGTCGAGTGTTTGGCCAGGTCAATTTTTCGCACAGGTTAGTAGCCGAGCTAACATATACTGCAGAAAGTGTTAGAGGTAATTCCAAGTATGATGGAAGGAATGATGTTTGAAACGAGGAATGTGATAGACGGCCAACAGGTATTTCAGATAGCTCGTGAGTGATTTATAGACTGACAGCGTAACAGGTCCATTTCCAAATGTTTGACACCGAGCTCATTGTCCGAACTCGAAGACAGCGACAAATCTGTGAGTTGGTGCCAGCTTACAAGATGTGTAATGATTTCCCCAGGGCTTTCGTTCAGAATTACGTACATTGGCTAGATATCAATACAGGGCAAATTGAATGGCGTCCATTGAGACATGTATGGACTCCTTGCTCGAAAAATTGGCAGATGCTGATCGAAAGATGTGAAATCTTCGCATTAAGTAACGGTAGTCAAAGGGCAATCGATATTCATAGCTCAACGGCTAAACTTATCTCAAGGATTCTTAGTCTGTTTGAACAGGAAACTCATATTCATATAGCCTTGAATTATGATACGAAGACACTAGAGGTACAATTGCCGCAATTGAAACTTAACTTTTTTCTGAAGGACGCTCAGAGCTTGCTCGAGTCGGAACAATTTCGGGGGATGGTTGTGGATGAGAGTCAGTCCATTGGAGCATTCACAGGACTGGTAAATAAACTTGTTTTACACAGAGTTTACCAGATTTCTCGATGTGTCCTTGTACCGCATGGTAGCGTATCTTTCGGACCTCAGGACCACCATGTTCAGGTCACGATCAATACAACTCCCGGACTCGAAGTGAAGTATCATTTCTATCAGCTTGATAACTTTCTTGGATGTCTCGTAGACAACGGAAGCCTCTATAGTCGATTATTCAAAAGTTATCTACATGCTACAATGTTATACTGTTTGGTCGACCAGCTCATTGGGCATACGGGCATAGAACAAGCTCTTCATGACCTTGCCAGTGCTGCAACTAGATCTTTTGTCAAACTTGAACCTGTCGATATTGAGCTCTTGAAAAGAATTGTGCAACTAACTCCGCGACGTCAATTTTATCCAGGCCATTTGCGAGTGATGCAACAGGTGGAATGGAATTCGTTGTCTCCGCTATCGTAGCACTATGCATTTCTCGAGTAAGTTACATCAATTCTTGATCAAACCAATTCATTTCAGATATTTCAAGAACAATCTACAGCATTCCCAAGTATGGGTACGGATAGGGAATTATTCCTTCGAGAAAGGGCTGTTATTCGAGACTCTTCGTTTCAGGTTCACGGATCTGGCGTTATTATTTTCATTGCTGACAATGATATGATTTATGATGTACGAGATCAGTCTATTGATATGGATCGAGAGCTTCGGACCTGCCAGACTTCAGGACTCGTAAATGAGTGGTCTAAAAAGCTTGCAGTATGTCTACAGTTGCTATCCAAGATTGAGTCGTGGTCCAAACCATTCAAGGGCCCCGAGTTCGACAATTCAATACTAGGATTTGATCTCAAGTGGTTAGAGAGCCCTGCCACATTTCTACCTAATTACTGGTGTACTCTCCACGAGGTCCTTTACTATATTCTAGTTGCAAGAGACAAGTACCGGATCATGGTCCTCCTTTCTACCCTCTTATACTTCCTCTACGCAAATCAAGAGGTTGTCCTAACCCTCCTAGCCTTTGCAACCTCACCAAGATTACGGACGCCCCAGCCTCCACGGTACCCAATGTTTGAGTTCATCGATGGTTACGAGCCAGCGCAAAAGAAATTAGTCAGCCTGGCAGAGCAACACGCACGGGACTTTATCAACTGTCCCGAGTACAATCCGACAGATATTTCTGGTAAGAGGCAACAGAAATATGAAAGAGCAAAGAACGAGCAGGCGAGGATATTCGCGAGAGATCTCATAGCCCAATGGCCTACGACAAATATATCTACGCCTACTGAAACTAATATGAATACATATATTAAGGTTCAGCAAGCAGTCGAAAGCGCATCTCTGTATTTTCAGAGTTGCCATAGGAATGCAAAGTTTCAAGAATACGTCCAGCAAGTCCAAGTCGCTCTAGATGATTTACATTCTGAAGAAAAACATCTGCAATACTATACCATTCCACAAACGGCTGACCAGTATTCTTTTCGGCGTCCTTATGTAAATTTCGATGACTTTATGAGCATGGGGGCTCCTTGTCTTCCCATCTATACCCCAGAAAATTTTGAAGAATGGATGATGCGGAGTACCAGAAGATGTACCAATCAAGCTAAAATCAAGGACCTACTAGCGAAAATTTCTTCTAATTGCTCCAATATGCACGAGAAGCAATACGCCGCTAATCTGGCCAAGAGTTTGGAAGCCTTATCTGAGGAGAGCTTTGTCGAGTTGAAAGACACGCAAAATTTTAAATCGTTCATGCAAGCGTACTTGATACAAGCACGAGACTACAAGGAAAGGATATACAATAATATTTGCGAGAAGCTGAAGACTGGTTTGTACCCACTTGTTCGAGAAGCTCAGATGCTGCCTCGCCTGTCTCCGATCTCGATCCTTTCACATTTAGCCAAAGGTAAAGTTGCCACGCTCTCGTGTGATTGGAAATTATCCTTGGTGCAATATGGAATTTCCATTACATCGTTTCAACATGCAAAGCATCTTCTCACAGTTACTGAAAACAACGTTGAGCTTTTGAACGAACTTGAGAATCGTGGCCATCAAAACTGGAACCCAATGCACTATCCTCAACAACTTCTTCTCGAGATCGAATTCTGTTATGCAGCTGAATATGGGACAGGGCAAAACGTCTGTTATTGTTCCTCTTGTTGTCGAAAAGCTTGCGAATGGAACACAGCTCGTTCGGGTCATCGTCCTAAAACCTCTAGCAAATCAAATGTTCCAGACATTGGTGGAGAAACTTGGGGGTATGCTGAACCGACGTATCGTCCGCATGCCAATCTCTCGATCACTCAGTCTGAATATGCATCAAGGACGCCTGATTAATCAAATGTACAAAGATTGCAAGGAAAATGGATCAATTCTCCTGCTTCAGCCAGAACATCTGCTTTCGTTCGAGCTGATGGGATACGAGAGACTTTTGTTTGGTGAATTAGAGTTGGGCAAAATCCTGGTTGAGACTCAGGATTGGCTGTACGCAAATTCGCGAGATATTCTTGACGAAAGTGATGAGATCCTAAACGTGCGATGTGAGCTGATATATACTATAGACATACAACGTGCTATCGATTTTAATCCAGAACGCTGGAACATAATACAACATGTTTTACAGATGTTAAGCCTCTCCGCAAATCATGTCCTCGAGCAATTTCCCCACAGTCTAGAGGTAACCCCGTCACTACCTGGAGGATTTCCTCGGATTCGAATACTCCAAACTACGGCTGGTGAAAAGCTTTTAGAAGATGTTGCACGTAAACTCTGCGAGGATGGCCTGCCGGGAATGCCTGTATGGACACTTTCCGATAGACTCAAAACAGCCTTGTTCATGTTTCTCACTAACCCGGAGCGAAGCGCAACGTCTTTAAAATTATTACAAAAATCAAAGCTTTGTTCTGAGTGTATAAGCAGTAGTCTCCTCCTTCTCAAAGGCCTATCACTTGTGGGATCCTAAAATTTGTCCTTGAGCAAAAGCGATGGCGTGTAAATTATGGCCTGGATCTTTCGCGGACTATGCTTGCTGTTCTTTTTCATGCATTGGATAGTCCAGAAGCCCGTTCAGAATTTAGTCATCCAGACACCACGATTGTTATGACCTGCTTGTCTTATTACTACATTGGTCTTTCGGATCAACAAATCTATTCAAGTTTTGAAGTGTTGCTTCAGTCTGATGATGCACAGGAGAAATATGAACTTTGGGTAAAGGACTCTCCAGAATTGCCGGATTCTTTCAAACATATCACCGGTATCAACCTCAGCAATGCTGGACAGTGTTCACGAGAGCTTTTCCCGCCGCTGCGATTTTCCAAAGGTATTATCAATTTTTATCTTTCGACTATTGTATTTCCTGCAGACATGAAAGAGTTCCCCGATAAACTCTCATCTTCAGGCTGGGATATTGCCCGAAAGAAAATCCATCCGACCACAGGCTTTAGCGGAACAAATGATAGTAGATATATCTTACCGCTATCTATTGATCAACGCGATTTGCCAGCGCACCTATCAACTAATTCTGCGATGTTGGATTGCTTATTACGACCTGAAAACTCCTTTGTAGATATCGAGCCGTTTTCAGCAACAGGTGTTCTTGGTGCTAAAGTTCTCTTGGATATAATTTCAGATTTGATACCTCAAGTCCGTGTCATCATTGACGTTGGAGCTCAGGTTCTGGAGCTCAAGAACGAGGAAATGGCACAGGAATGGCTCTCACGGGTTCCAGAGTTAGAGGCACAGGCGGCTATCTTCTTTGATAATCAAAATGAGATCTGGGTTCTGAGCCGTGACGGAAGAAAGGAGCCATTACTAATTTCGCCTTTTGCAAACAGATGGATCAGTGTTTGGTATATCTCGACGAATGTCATACGAGAGGGACGGATTTGAAATTACCCCTAAATTATCGTGCCATTGTGACTTTAGGTCCTGGTCTTGTCAAGGATCGACTTGTTCAAGGTACTACCTACCTCTAATCAGAATATCAATCTTATACTAACTGTTGGCAGCGTGTATGCGGATGCGAAAGCTTGGAAAGGGTCAGTCAATCGTATTGTGCAGTTCGATGGAAATTCAACGCAAGATTCTTGAATGTGCCGGCAAGACTAAAGGTGATATTGAGGTAGCTGATGTACTGAGATGGAGCGTTCAAGAGAGTTGCACATATACGAGCAAGATGATCCCGTTATGGGCGAAACAGGGTATAAGACACCAACATCGTCGCATAGTCTTTACAGGGTCTTCATCAATTGAGGAACGTGTGAAAGGACTTCTTGAGCCTGAAGCGCAAACTCTTCAGCAAAGATACGGCGATGAAGATAAAAGCTTTGAGACTCCAATTTTGCCAACTATCACTAACCCTGTGATCAAGGACTGCCAAAAAAAATTGAACAATATTCGACTCAAGTGCAGAAAATTTGAAGTTTCCTCTTTAAGTTCGGCAGCATGCGAAGAAGAACAAGAGCGCGAGCTCTCTCCTGAGAATGAACGTGAGCAGCAGGTCGAGTTAACACCGTCATTGACGCCTTGCATCCACAGTATTCATAAGGATGTACGACAGTTAGTAGTAAGTGGTGTGCCGAGCCGATGGTCCAATGCTTTCCTGCCAGCCTTCCAGACTCTTCGCGGTACCACTGCTCTTCCATACTTTGATCCAGCATGGCCTGGTGATTTGCTAGTAACGGCCGACTTCGCGAATACAGTTCAAGCTGCAAACACTCAATCTTTGGACTTTTTCTTGAGACCGGTACACTGGATTGTGAGCTACAAGAGAGGGAGCGTCAGGGAATTTTTAATACTGAGCCCGTATGAAGCTCAAGAGCTCCTGCCGTCAATTAAACAGCACAAGCAAGTCATTTTGCATATGTACTCTCCACGCCTTTCTGCATCCGTGCCGACCCTGGAAGATCTCAAATTTTGTGCTATTCCCTCTATCCCAGCTTCGTGGTCAACTCCCTCGATCTCCAATCAGCTTAATATTTTCGCTGGTCAGCTATACATCCGGTCTTACGAAGATTACGTATCGCTTTGTAGCTTTTTGGGACTTTGCTCTCACCATCAGGACGGTGATGATATAGAGGTCGGACAAGATGGGTTCGTGAATCCAGACTCCCGAACCAGTTCTTCTTTGATCCAAGCGTGCCCCTTCAAAGTGAGCCCCGTAGCTTTTGATAGGAAAATTATGATGTTGAGGAGAAAGGGGCAAGGTATTTCCTTTTCGCACATGGGTAAAATTTTGAATGGGGAACTGATTATGCGTGATCAGTTCTCAAGGGAGCAGTAGAAATTCTGATTGTAGAACAGCAATTCAATTGATATCACTATCTATGGGATGAAAGCCAGAAGTAGATGTTGGATAGATATCTTTAGGTCGGTCCTTTGGTAATGCGGTAACTGACAATTGAGAATAATTTTAACAATCTATTTTTCATTTTTTCAAGGCCAAGATTTCAATAGCCGTAAAATTTATTGTATTCTCTTCCTGGTAGTATTTCCTCGGACTTTGAATTCGTGGTGATTTAGGGATCGTAAAAAACATGGTTCTCTGGAGGAATGTGATCAATGTCAGCAAGCCACATTCCGAATCATTATCTGGCGGTTCCGAAGGCCCGATATCAAATGACGAGGACGTTGCTTACTTTTTTTCTTTCGGGTATGAAGACTGAGGGAGTTGGGCCTTGGTTTAGCCTTGGTCTTTACCCGAGCCATATTGCCAAAATAGGGGTAAACGGAATTCACAGCCAATGTTATAAGATTGTGTGGATTTTGTTGTAGGCTGTTTAGATTGAAGGATCCGATCTCGAAAAGTAAATGTGAAAGTTAAGACGGTGGAAAGGACTATAGTCTTCGTGGTTGGGCTTCTTGCAGCGAGGATAAATACAATTAGCCTTGGAAAACAATGAAAAGATCATTAAGGAGAGAAGAAAAGATAGACACGTATTCATTAAAGGATTAAAGGTGCGCCAAGCATTTGGAGATAAATGACAGTTACTGAACTGTAGAATATATAATAACCACAAGTTAAGTTATTTTTAACATTTCAAAGAGAATAAATGGGTGGGAGGGATTAGATTTGTGAATAGATTTGAAGGTTCAAAAGAATGGGTGTTTATATATTAGAGAGATAAACGGAGAGTCAAACTGTACTTCAGAGAGCGATGCAAGCAAAAATATAATGCCACAATAGGAGCAAAACGCCATGCCCAAAAGATTCAAAGAATCCCATTTCATAAACGATGGTAATTGATAATCAGATGTATCGGTGAATCATAATATTCGATATATACCATAAGGTCACCCACCACCTAGTAGGTAGATAGATGACCAACTAGGTAGACGACCAACATTCCAGTAACAACCAATTTACCCCACACACGCAAGCAGCCACACACTTGGTGATGAATGGGTCAAAAGAGGATTGATTGATGGAGAAATCAACATTCACGTAACGTTGAAGCGATAAGACTCTGTAGAAATAGGTACGGAGTAGGTATACAGAGAGTGCATCTTGCATGGTTTTAACATGTTGATCGGTGTAAGGGGGTTTATAGCTTCTTTCTCTACGGGGTACGTACTGTAAAGTTACCTCGGATAAAAAGATTGCGGTGAGTGAGGTTGAAACATTTTTCAGGGGAAATTCTACAAGACACGTGTTCTGGGAGTGAAGCTTGGGTTTGGTGGCGGAGGGCGGGAGTCGAGTTGAGGCCAGTGGATTTGAGGTCTTTGGATTTGAGGTCTTTGGACATGATGTGTGGAGGTTGAGAGGGTGAGTAGGTAGGTATTGAAGTGAATGGGTTTCGATTACGTTGTATGTTACATTGTTATATATCGATATTTAGATGGATGTAGATGTAACCTACGGAGTAGACTTGGGTATAGATGCATTGGGATGTAGAGTAGACGAAAATGTAGTGATCTAATAAGGATAATACTTTCTAAGAATGATTTATTTACTGTACTCGGGGATTAGTTATCTTTCCATCTTTCCATCTTTCCATCTTTCCATCTTCCCATCTTTCCATCTTTTCATACTAAAGCTAAAAAGTAATAATGGAAGTTGGAACAAATCTAGAATATCTCTAGAACATCCAACACATCTGCAACTGGAAAACTATTCTCAATACAGTTTACCTCTTCGCTTGTCTATCCATCCTTTTTCTTCTCCCTGTTTGTTCCAATCATTCTTTTATCATCAATCGTGATCTTCTATTTTACCCCATCAAGCATTCCCGGTCTGCAATATCGGATCCATCAAATTATCCAATATCCAATCCCATTTCTAATCTGCTTATCCAACCTTGGGAATGCCCACTCATTCTGCCCCTCCACCTCAAATAACCCGGACCTCGAATCGCTCCCTAATACGGAGTCGATGAAGCACTAGTTACTAAATAGCCAAATGTCGTGGATCCCATGGATGAATTTGATAATGTCGCATAGAACAAAATCCATCATCAGTCCCGTTCCTTGGAAAGCGTAAACTTTAAACTTTACTCTTCCATAAGAGTAACTCGTCTCCTTATTATCTTTCCTCTCCCCTCCAAACCCTTCCTGTCTCCAAATCACAAAATAGCATCAATATCAATATCAATATCAATATCAATATCAATATCAACCTACATCGTCGACGAGATATTGTTTTCATCTTCTTTCTTATTATAAGTTATAATTCCAGCAAGACGCAAACAGCAGAATTACGTCACGTATTGTACGACCTGAGCATTTACTCCGGAAAGCTGCAAGCTGGTGGATTGGATTATTAGGTACTCGTATTTCCAAGGTGTGTTCGAAATTCCCTTTATCTTCTATTCCATGATTCTCGACATTGTCCTCTTTCCTTATGCCAACCACTTGACCACGTTCCTACCCGAAAGGATAGAAACCCAGGTAAAGTCGACTCAGATACAAAGAATCCGAATCCGATTGAAGACGCGGAACTTTATCGTGTTATGTTATTCATTCTGCCTGTATATGAATGAGTCTTTGCGAGGTTTCACAAAACACAAACCTCCTTTGACCCCTCCATTCACTCCATTCACTCCATTCTCTCCATTCTCTGCCCAAAACCTACACCTTTCAGCTCTTCCTAAATAATCCCTTTTTATTCCGCCTATCTATACCTTTTTCTTTTACGAATACCTTCAAATACCATTCCTAAATAATTATCTTACTTACATTTCATCATGGCAGAGAATACAAGAGACTCGTCAAGCTCAGGCTTAACCCAGTCACCAACATCAACAGCTACCCCTCTTTCACGACCAGAAACTCTCAAGAAACAGATTAGTCGACACCCAGCTTTGAGTCCATCTGTTACGAATATCCCAGTCACTCCGGGCATACATCTGGGAGCATACGAAAAGAATAAAGTAGACGATAAATCAATCGAAATTGAGGAACAAAGTTATTTCTTACAAGGCTTTAAGTACTCTTCCAATATGACAAACTCCCCATCCAATGCCGCCGATGGCGAATTGTCAAATCAAGAAGTTCTCCAGAAACTGAGTCTATCTGCTGGTCGCGAAAGGCAAGGTTCCTTATCGGATCTTGATCCACGAGCTGCGCATCCATCGTTGGGTTTGACGGGAGGAATCATTTCGGCGACATTTTGTATACAACAATCACTGATGTACAGAAAAGGCTCAGATTGGGTATGTGCGAACATGTTTTTCGGTCATTTTTGGTACTAACAATCGCATAGACCTGGTCGCAACGACATGGTGGTTCCTCTCAATTCGATTCCTTCAAATATCTTGCCTCGGACAAATCACCATGGAATCATACACTCGTTGGCTGGACTGGAGAAATTAACCCAGTCGAAGATCTCACACCTCCGGATACCCCTCCACTTGGAGGACACCCGATACAATCGCAACCCCCACAAAACCGAGTTCCTTACAATAAGAGCTCGGCGCCGATACCAGTTGATGGTGTTACCATGCCTCCAACCCCAGTAGAAAACGAAGGATTGTTTATTACAAGTGAAGACAGGCAACGACTCGAGAAACAACTCGCACATCAAAAGCACGGAAAAGTATTCCCAGTTTGGTTATGTGATGATGCAGATACCAGCGATGACGGGAGTATCTGCTTGAAAGATCAATCAAGATGGAGAAGATTCGCAGAGCATGAACTATACACTCTATTTCACTACAAACAACATGAACCTACAAATGGTCGACAGGAACGACAATCATGGGCAGATTATTATCGAATGAATCAAAAATTCGCAAACCGGGTCCTGGAAGTTTATAAACCTGGCGACATCGTAATGGTTCATGATTATCACCTTTTACTTCTTCCTAGTATGCTGAGACAACGAGTTCCACATATGAGCATTGTTTTCTATCTTCATATTCCATTTCCCAGTAGCGAATTCCTTCGATGTTTACCGAGAAGAAAGGAGATTTTAGAGGGAGTTTTAAGCGCAAATTTGGTTGGGTTACAATCATTCAGTTACACTCGACACTTCAATTCCTGTTGTACTCGTATTCTGGGGTTCCCATCAACAAGCGCAGGTGTTGAAGCATATGGTGCAAGATGTGATGTGGGAGCTTTTCCTATTGGAATCGATGCACGAAATGTTGAAAAGCTCGCTTTTGATGATCCTGCTATCGATGTTAAAGTTGCAGCATTGAGGAAACTATATGCAGGCAAAAAAATTATCGTTGGTCGGGATCGTCTTGACAGCGTTAGAGGTGTTGCACAAAAGCTCATGGCCTTTGAACGCTTCTTGGAGAACTTTCCAGAATGGCGTGAGAAGGTTGTTTTGGTACAAGTCACAAGTCCAACAAGTGTTGAGGAAGAAAGAGAGGATTCTGGAAATAAGATCGCGGCCAATGTTGCTGAACTTGTCGCAAAGATCAATGGTCTATATGGCTCTTTGAGTTTCTCTCCTGTTCAACATTACCCTCAATATCTTTCACAAGAAGAGTATCTTGCTCTTCTTCGTGTAGCGGATGTGGGTTTAATCACCAGTGTACGTGATGGGATGAACACAACTAGTTTGGAATATGTTGTGTGTCAAAAAGAGAATCATGGTCCTTTGATTATATCCGAATTTTCTGGATCAGCTGCGGTCTTGGATACAGCTATTCACATCAATCCATGGGATATGAATACTGTCGCCGAAAATATTCGACTTGCTTTGGAGATGCCCCCAGCCAGAAAAGCAGAGCTCCACCACTCATTATCGGAATATATCTTTGAAAATGATATTCAAGTCTGGACAAAGGGTCTCATTCGAACCTTGATCACAAAACTTGGTTCCAACAATAATGCGTTTTCAACTCCTCTTTTGGATAAGGATTCCATGTTGGTTCAATATAGAGCCGCTAAAAAGAGATTATTCATGTTCGATTATGATGGTACTCTCACACCGATTGTCAGAGATCCTGCTGCAGCTTTACCATCCGATAAGTTATACCGAACACTGAAGGCTCTAGCTGCCGATCCTAAAAACTCCATTTGGATTATTAGTGGTAGAGATCAAGATTTCTTGGGGCAGCATCTAGGACATATTCCAGAGTTAGGATTCAGTGCTGAACATGGTAGTTTTATGCGTCACCCAGGTAGTCAAGAATGGGAAAATCTTGCCGAGAAATTTGATATGGGCTGGCAAAAGGAAGTTATGGATTGTTTTCAGAAATATACCGAGAAGACTCCAGGTTCGTAGTTTTATCATTTGGATTTTTATTTGGTCTCTCGCTAACAAAATTAGGCTCCTTCATTGAACGGAAACGTTGTGCCTTGACATGGCATTATCGTCCATCGGATCCCGAACTTGGTGAACGCATGTCACGTGAATGTCAAAAAGAACTCGAGTCTACTGTTGGTAAAGCTTGGGATGTGGAAGTCATGACTGGTAAAGCCAATCTTGAAGTTCGCCCTACATTCATCAACAAAGGTTCCATTGCCAAACAACTCGTCGATTCTTATGGCAAAGAAGTCGGTCAACCTCCTGAATTCACCATGTGCGCTGGTGATGATACTACCGATGAAGATATGTTCAGAGCATTAAATAATAGTGATCTCGACGAAGATCATGTCTTTACGATTACCGTTGGAGCATCGAGCAAACCAACATTAGCTAAATGGCATCTTTTGGAACCAGTAGATGTTATTAGTAGTATTGCTTTACTCGGAGGTGGAGATACAAATGTTGCGGATTTGGGACCGATTGCTGTAGTAGAGGGAAGGAATAGAGAGGAAATGCCTACCAAATTGGAGGCATTAGATATGGTTCCTGGAGCTCCAAGTACAGGGGAGGGAAGATGAGTGATTTGAGTGTTTGGACAGAAGTGGTTTTGACGTTTGAAATTCTTTGAGGCATAGCGTTGGTTGGCAGGGATTTTAGATGGATTGGTTGATTGGAGTGGGTGGGAGGGATTGGGGTTAAGATATGATAGAGCGATGCGATGCAAACGATGCTGATGAGGAACCCTGCAAAAGAAATGATGGAAATAAATATTTATATTAAATACCCAGAACATAGAAATTTTATATTTATTTATAGTATATGAGAAGATATTTGATTTTTGTATAAAAGGGAGTTTTTTGGAGGTATGTATGCGATTTGAGATGGGAGGAAGATGGAATGGTGTATATGGTTGAGTAGTGAGTAGATAGAAAGGGGAAGCGATAGATTGAGATATATATATCATCTCTTTGTCAAATTTAAATTTGAATGTTATTTTCGATATCATTACAAGTTATTGTTGTCATTATCCCCCTTGCGAAGCTCATCCCATCCCTCCATATCCCATTTTCCCCAATATACAAGTTCCCATCTAGGATTCGGATGGAATAAAGGATATCCTTATTCTATATCGGTAAAAATGCTATCTATTATTAGGCTGAGGTGCACGGCGGAAAGGAACGCTTGCGTCTTCCATTGAGATTGAATTTTCTGTTTATTTGCATCCATTATTCTGAGGAAGGAGAGTTCTTTTATGGATAAGAAGGGGGAATATGGAAGAGATGGAAAGTGGGTGCCTTATAGCGGGGTTAGATATATGGTGAATTCGAGGGGTAATTTGGAGGGAAGGAGGAGTGTGGACAGAGGTTAGGATAATGCGGAATGGAAGGTAATTAGTTCAGATTTATAGCGCTTGTTACTTTCTAATTCACTATTATTCCCCTTGATTCTCTATATAATTCGGTTCTGACTTTCTGAATATAATACACAAACTCCGCGTATGCTATATGCAGGCCCAATCGGATGATTTTGTTAGTTCGGCCCATTCGATTTTGATTGGGGAAGTGTGTCAGATCTAGGATTTCTGGTTGCAATAATAAAGTCAGCTAGTAGCTAATAGAAGCTATATCATCTCATTTGCTCGGATTGTATCTAGGATGCAAAGAATGAGAGGTGTATATTTACTATATATTGTCGTTTTTTAGATTGTTTGACGGACTGTCACTGTTAGATATTCGATCATCAACTGACAATATTAATATTATTATTATCACCGACTTTCCAAAAACGATTATATTTTCTTGGCGGCTAATAGATGATCTAGTCTGGAGTTGGTGTGCAGTCCAGTGTTTTTCTAACTCCGATCTTCATGGTACTACACTTTGCTTCTATTTTTTATCTCCATGCTGGAGTCATACTGGGTGAGTGATGACTTATGGATGAATTTGGAATAGAATTGTGGGATCCTTTTCGCTGGATTGTTAGTATGATTTATTACGTCGACTGGTTATAATAATATATTGCTTCAATGATGTTACTAATAGTTGATCTGAGCATATGTCCCTTTCCAGTTGTATACGGTATAAATCAATAAGATGTATTATTTTTTGGTGATGGTGATGCGAATTAATACATGTAAGAAAGTAGATTGCTGATACTCTGGATGTTTGAATCTACTTCAACCTAATCAACCTTGAACCACGCAGGGTGGGATATTGTTTGGAACTAGATTGCCATCAAATATTTGTAGTGTATGATATATCATCATTCTCGCATACTATATAATGTCATAACATTACCTAGTATTTACTGTTATTTTGACTGTCACTTCTATTTACCTTTCCATCATTCATTCATTCATTGTTGCTGATACTTTCATTTGATCTTTGTTTCTTGTCACAAGAAAAGAAAATGTCACTTCAATGTTGCAGAGTGAAGACTTTCTTATAGTTCATTTTAAGAAATAGTTTTCATGAGAACTTGTAAGGGTTTGATACTCATAAGGCCATATGATACAGAAGATAGATGATGTAAGCTAAAATTACTGTGGAGGTTTCCGTAGATGTTTCCATCAATGATTTATATTACTCTCCAAGCATGGGAGACCGCCAGAGTGATCCTTTTTCTAGGAGATAAGATGATCAATCTGGTCACGTTCTTGAATTTATGGATGCCATAGGCGGGAGTGTTTATCACGCTGATGGTATAATTTACATTTGAATATCTAGAGGGGTATCCAATAGTCCGGACGGCAGTCGAGCAATTAAAACAACTCATTTGGATTATTTATTACGTTTATAATTTTTGTAATTAGTTCCATTAAAACATTCAAATGGTCTCAAGTCATAAATCATAAATCACACTCCAAGATCTAAACCTCTCAAACTATGAAAATTAAGTAATCTTTTATTGAACTTTCTATTACTAGAAATTATGAACTTGGATGGCTTTGAAACTAAAAGCAGTCTTTCATTTGCGGGTATATTATAATCCTCCGACCACCTGATCCCCGTACCAACTCCTTTCAACACCGGAAAACAAACGAGCTTCACTTCATTCTTAAGAGGAAGGTAGCTCCAAGTTTATGACCCAGGGTGCATTGTTAGGCTGGTGTTCCCCGTCCATAATCGCCGCATTAACCATGAGCGTTTCTTTCCCGGAATCCACAGGTATGTTCATAGCCCGTGGATAGTCATTGACCAAATCGCTCTCTTCCTTCATCTCATCGTCCCACACAATCTTGTTGGCGCCGTATCCTTCATGAATATGTCCAAAGCAATGCATCAAAGGCCTCGAACGTTTAATGGCGCGAAGTATATTTTCACAGCCCTGATGACCATCCTTACACTCATCACGAATTCCCTTTGGTGGTCCATGTGTCATGACAATATATACACCAGAGAAACCCGGCATGGGATTTTGAGCAATAGAAGTAACTCCCTCTGCAGTTTCTCCAGATAGATTGAAGCGATCTTCGTTGCGCTTGTAGGGGAATGCATAGTCGTTAAATTCGGGTTGATAAGGAGAAGCATAAATTTTGAATGTCGCTCCGTTTTTAAGGTTGAAAGAATGGGTTCCTTCCTCCAAATAAATAACCCCTGCTTCTTTCGCTAATTGCCCCTTTATGACCTCCATGGCATGAGCATGGTCCTCAAGATAATCCCCATCTTCGTCGAGATGTGCCTTACACCATGCCTCGTCAAGCTCCAAGTCGTGATTTCCAGCGATAACTAATTTCAGCTCTGCGTCGAAGTTACTGAGCATTTTTAGAGCCTTTTTGAAGGCTGGAACTCCTCCGACTTGTGTTAAATCTCCACAGTGGAGAAGGACGTCGAATTTTGGGACAGGAAGCTGCAACTTGCTAGATGCATTATCGTCGAACTGGTAATCGTGTGTATCAGACAACACGAGGAAATTTGTTCTAATTCTTGCCATGTTGATACTTTGGGAGTGAATTCTAATTTGACTGGTGATCTTAGATAAGAATAAAAAAGAAATTTTTTATTTGTTTATATTTTTACAAGTTTGTGCATGGAGCCAGTACTAGAGGATGTACTAGTATTTGAGCTTGACTATGGCCATGGTCATGTGATGAAGCTAACATTAGCACACAGAAATCTCGAGAGATTTGTAATCTTGGCCTTTAGTTTAACCTCTATAGGATGAAATGGATATCATGTCGATTCTTCCTGATGTTTTGGATGGTGATGATCAAGCATATTATCGCTCGAATGTAACTGACCAGGCAGGAATCTCTAGCTTGACGCCATGCTAGAGACTGTCGACATTCTCGTCAATCAATAAGTCACCGAAGTAATCTGATATTCAACCGGCTAAGGGGAGTTTGCGTGTCGGGACTGTGAATCTCTTGGGGTTGTGTAGTATCTCAAGCACTCAGTATTTCATTCACCAATTGAATCCTTTACAGATATTTTATGTCTTTCCCAGGCCATAAAGATTATGCTTGATAGTTTAGTTCTGCGAAATACTAACCGGTCAGCGTGACCGAGTTTCTATATAATGTTTAAGAGAGTGGAGAGATTTAATAATTTACTGTATATAAAAGCCGATATGATTGAAGTGGAAAAAGAAGATTTGTTTATAGATAGTATATATAGCAAAAGGAAGAAATTGTATAAACGGATAAGTTATAATATGATACCGAAAGCATTATATAAGTCTATTGAATGTTAAAGAATATTCAAAGATTCGTAGCATTTAAAAGATTGATACCACTTAAAAAATTCATATTATTTACATCTCATGATGAAACTTCTGACGATTTGTGGATTTATCATTGCTTCGGTCGAAGCATCCGGAGTTCATCATGTGCTCTTGCCACCAACTTCTAAATCGCACCCCCAAAAGCCTTCTCGCTCTGGACCAGTAGTAAATCTTGAGTATGAACATCATCAAGCTATTGTGAACGTTGGTTGTTTTTTTCTGCCCTTATATTACCTTGCTAAATAGTCCATCTCTAGTCCGGTGGCCAATATAACAAATCCAGCAACATTACCCATGCTGTTCCCCCCCCTTCAACATCTTCGCTTCTCCAAATCTCTACCTATAAATAGTACCTCGTCACAAATTAATGACAGATCCAATGAAAACATATTTCCACAAGTTCATTCAGACAGGACGAAAGGTACAGCTCTTCTCATCGCATTGTATACTTTGGGACTCCTAAATAATATAGATCCGAGTCACTTGAGACCTAATGCATTCCAAGACGTTGCGGAAGTATGGGAAAGCAAGGATTGTTTGTTGTTGGGTGTGGTTGCACCAGAGGGATTTGCTGAGGCATGAGAAGGGGATGGTGATTTTGTTCCTCGTGAGTGATCTTGATTTCATGATTGATCTACGGAAATGCTGATAGTATGATAGTATGATAGTACCAGTAATGGTATGGATAGATGGAGGAGGTTTTTCACTTGGCCATAAAAATCAAGACGGAAGTCGGAAGGCCACGGTGTTTCTTCAATGCCTCACATATTCATCAGAAAGTGTACCTATCCATGATAGAGTCATCTTAGTTAATGTCCCTCATCTCTCATCTTCATCTATGCTAATAGCCCAAAGTAACAATAAAATACCGACTCCGAGACTTCGGTTTCCTGTCTACCCTAAAGCTTCAAAAGATACACACCGACCGCCAATGCCGGTCTTTACGATCAATCTCTAGCCCTAAAATTGGGGGATCGAGCACATCTCCAAATTCGGCGGAGATTCTGACCGCGTAACTAATTCCCTTGAAGGACTCTTGTTTACGGATATCAAAGTAGTAGAATTTGATGATACATTATCAGGTTTGAACGATGAGGATGTCTATTATGTTGTTAGTGAGATTTATCCTTTAATAGATGAGGAAGTAGGAGTTCTTGAGAAGATATCAAGGGGTGCAAATACAACAGCTGTGTCGAGTACGATTTTTAATGCGGTGTATTTGCTTGATGCTTTTGGGGATGATGTGAGTTTTAAGTATGCTTTTGGGGTGGAACCAGGGGTTCATGATCAAGATGTTGGGTATTCGGTGGGTGAATTCTCCACTGATCTTTTCTACCTTTACAATGCTCTATTACGGCAGATGTATAGACCAAGTATTCTAAATTCAACCATAGTTCTAGCAAGCACTACCTTCCGATGCCACGGAAATATCCCACACAGAAAAGTTCTTCCTTCCACCGAATTCGTCGCCCAACAATATAAACCTACATCGTCGCTTTGTGAAAGAAGACGACCCGAATCGTGGCTTGATAGGACCAGAAGTTCCGGTATGTGAAGCTGGGATTGTGATTCTGGGATCGCGAGAAAATAGGAGGATGATTGTCCCGAAAGGAGAAGAGAGGGTGGAGAAGAAGGATATGTGGGTAGAAGATGGTATGGGGGAGAGATGTAGGTGGTGGGGTAAAGCGAGATATCGGGATGGGTATCAGGGGGTAGGAAGGGTGGGGTGAATAGACAGGAGAGAGATCTGGAGAAAAGTTGGAGAAGGAGTGGCTGAAGTGAAGGGAAAATCTAGAATGAGGAGGCAACTTTGCTGAAACTTGGCGAAGGAGTTATCTCCAAGCCAAAAGTAACGGTAGAAATGATGCAAAAAATGCAGAGTGGCACCCCGAGTAGAAGGCTGAATGAATGGCTAAGGATGAGAAGGTACTAAAACCATTTCTGGGAGAAGCATTCATTGATGAAAACGGCAAGATTAGAAACAACGACGAGATTGAAGGAAAAGAAGATATCAAATAGAATAGTAGGCTGATAATAGCAGTGTGCTATTAGTTGAGAAGAAAGCCTTCCTTATTCTAAAGTTACTCAAGTCTTATTACTACACTCTTTGACAAATAATATCTCCTGAATTCCAGCGTGCATTTCGATATGATATTATCCACTGTTTACCTGATCAGTTCCACCACTGAACATCAGGCGATGCAAAAGTGCGAGATGCGGTTCGAAAAAGGCAAGTCGTCCCTCGTGAATTCATCCGAAACGATCATTGCATTCGAGTGATCATACCCTAGGCTACATATCGCAGATATCATTCTCCACTCTCCACCCCATAATTCCAAATCATCAACAAACCCAACCCACCCATCCATGCCTGCACCCACAAACCGCCAATCCCCACACCCACAACCCGCAACCCACAACCAAGAACAAGATTGCGCTGACCGCAGCCCCAATGCCGCATCCGCTACCCTGCATCAACCTAAGTCTCCTGCTGACCGGAGCTCCCATGCATATATACATACACACGCAGCCTGCCAAGATGCCAACCGCCAAATATACCACTCAACTCAGGCTAATCATGTATCTATCTACAAATATAAAGATACTACGCCTTGCATGGGTATGAATAGAAGAAACAGACAAGTCAACAATCAGACACCGACAGACAGATGATAGATGATAGATACCTAGCGCCAAAGATTCTCGGCGCAAGACATTTCTCGTATACATGGGCACCACGACCCAAACACCACACCATCCAATTCATGCAGCCTACCTACAATCCTACCATCTGACCCCTCCTCTACACATCTATCCATTCAGCCATCCAACATCAAAGCACCTCACCCTAAGCCCACCAAGGATCACCACCCACCACTTACCTCACCTTCCCTGATACCCACTTACCCCTCCTTTAGCAGCTAGTGACACACGCTAGCGACGCTCCCATCCCCACTTTGCCGCATGCTTCGCTGCAGACTTCGATGCATAACTTTCCATACTTTCCATACTTTCCACACATTTCACACATTTCATACCATCCATACTCCGGACTCCGGAGTAAAATAGCCAATACCAAGCAATCCAAACAACTCTCCGCGAGAGATTTACCCAGAACCACGTGTTGACAGCGGGACGATAACTCCCCGATACTCCCTCCGTACTGTAATGTACCGAGCCATCCCATTTCCCACAAACAAAGCGAATGCAAAGAAGTGGTGCAAACCTCGCCTCATCTCACCCAACCTAACCCAACCCAACCTTCAAAAGCCGCACTTCCTACTCCGCGGACCGTAGACGTACATACCGAATGAGAATAATGAGACGGAGAGCAAAGAGCGACACACAGAAGAAAATGAAGCAATAGCAATCGGGTTGAAAACCACATAGCCTAGCCATCATCGTAATTTCCACCCTGAAGTGTATATCAGACTGAGCAATCGAGCATTCTAGTTCTCCTCCCAAGTTCCTTCCAAGTTCCCTGCAAAGTCTTTCCCCAACCCATATACGGAGTACACACCCCTCTCACCCATCAATCACAGCAGCAGGTTTCCTCCTTGCGAAATCTCCTCGCGAAATCTCCGCCGCAAAATCGAAATGAAATTCCAAATCCCCCCAGCCCCATCTGAAACCCCACCTCTCAAGCCGCGCAAGTCCCCCCCCTCCAAAACAATCAAACGAAAAACCCTCCACAGCCCATCCATCCATCCCACACTTCAGCCGTACTTCGCCACCCACCCGTTCGCATATAGCCACAAGCGAGCCGACGAAGTTGAAGATACTGTGCTATGATTAGAAACGATAACAGTGCGGTAACAATCTCTGTTCCAGCTAATGTTGGTTGATACGTGGGGGGAGGTGAAAACAGGAGGTTGGGATGTGCATGTACATAACCTTAAGCTGCACATGGACTTTTGCACATCTACATGAGACATCCATCTTTTCATTCACAAATATCTTCATAAGAAATGAGATACAAAATATGCGACATAAATCTCTTTTATGCCATGCAGGGACCCACAATGCATGCACATATTCATCCGAGAAATCTTCTAGTACAAGATTCTTCACCCACTCACCAGCTCAAACAAATTCCAGGAAAGGTCAGCTACCAAGTTTTAATCCACCATCAGCGAATAATATTGAACTGTCAAACTACATACATGCAAACATAGACCAGTGAAGTAAGTCCAATGCATCCTGTTCCGTCAAACATTCTTTATTGGTCTCCATATCCATCCAACCCACAGGCCAGTCAATCAACCAGGCGCAGCGAGGATGTTAGATTTGAATCGCAAGGAAGTACACAAACATGCATGCATACAAAACAGGGCACTAGTCAACCAACCCCATCCTATAATCTCGTGTGACATCATACCATCCTCCAAACGCTTTATCCACCCCATAATCCGAGTATTATCCATGCCGTCCAATTGCATCGATGGACACACAAATAACTCTAAGACAGTAAATGAAAATGAAAATGCAAGAAAGACGAGAAAACGGTTTGAATTCATAGTCATAGCCAAGCTTGCCGCCAACCAAGAAATCCCGAGTAGAGAACCACCTGTCCCGACGCTAAAAAAAACCCCGAAGCCTCCCCCAATAGTGTTAAGTCATGATAAACAACCCAAAGTAATTCAAACCGCTTGCCCCATAGTCGTACTAAGAGAGCAGGCAAACAAAAGAAAATTGCCAGGGATACCGATCTAGGGCTTCTTCCAACTCGATGATGAGAATCGTCTTAATGATAATCCATACGTTCCGAGCAGTACATTGCTGCACGTGGGGAAGATACAGTATGCCACGACGAAAATTTTGTGAACACAGGAATAGGTCCTAAATCCTGGGTGGCGAGACGAGATGTATATGACACAGCGTATAACTGTGAAGACACATGAATGAACCCCGAGAGAGAAAGAAACC
>NGKH01000001.1:2293451-2351573 GCA_002162575.1 Sclerotinia glacialis | reverse complement strand
AAAATCATTTCAAAATACCCAAACACCAACGCTGCCAAATCACAATGTCCCAGTCGTCCCAGTAGATGTAGAAAGAAAAAGGGGAATCGTAAAGATAAAATGTGTATCCGTCTTTGTTTCATAATTTCGTAACATTCTTAAAACAGAATGCGAATCGGGTATCTTTAAAAGAAGTTGAGTCGAGGTGTAATATTTACACAAAAGCCATGATCCAACGATATCAATTCTTCAAAAGGGTTTTTGCACAGTGATTTGATCGCCTGTGGCGACAGCGACCAAAGTGTCTAGAGCAGTGCGGTAAGGCTGCTCGGATGACTTGGGACTTTGCTGATACATAGTTTGAGTTGATGAAGAAGGCCCATACGTGTACGAAGGTTCACTTCCATTTGATTGGGTATGGTAGTGGTGGATGATTGGTTGTTGAGGACGAATGAGTCGAGGAGCTTCCTCGGGGTAACCGTTTGATCGTAAAACGGTATGATTGTGATCCGTTCTGTTGGCGCTCTGTGGAGTTACAGGCGCGGCACCTTCGGAACTGCTTGATCCTTCTGGGGAAGTTCCATGAAATCTGTTGTCATGCGTCTGATGATAGACTCCTGGTCCGTGGTACCATCCGTCCCGCCTATCTGACCTGGGCATAGTAACCGGTGCGCTAGCCGTATGTTGGTGGTAAGACGAAGAGGGCCCCGGTCGAGGACCAAGGGTCGAATGTTCAAACATCACTCTTGGTTGGTTTGCTTGTGATAGCTCTAAACCGGAATGAATATTGTTACATTCTTCAAGCATTCTTCTTGTTCGCTCTGCTTGTGATTCCTCTGCAGTGGCATGAACAGCACGAGCTGTGTCGGAAGCCCAGGCCGCCGCATCTCCTTGTGGTGCACCGTGAAGGTCTAGCTGGGTGAATTGACGATCAAGATGAGAGCTAAGAGGTCGGTCTCTAACCGGCACCGGTCTGGATTGAGAATAAAAGTTTGACTCCACCATGGAATGTCTTGGGAGGCGACGGGCGTTCAAGTCAGCCATGGTAGGGCTTGGCTGATGATAGGAATTTGGTCTATCCGTCAACCTTTGACTTGTAGCACGATGAGGCGGCGAATAGTCCCCTCTGGTAGCAAACAAGCTTGATATACCTGGGAGTTTTGTATGTTCCGATGGAGGAGCATTGCTGCGAAGAATCGTGGGCGGTTCAGGAATAGGGCCGTACGCGTAGTGATTGGGGGTCATGACATTCTGCAGCCTGCTAGTGTATGCTAGTGTAGCTGCATCAGTTCCTTGATGCCATGTTCTCCTTCTATTGTCCATATCGGGATGATTGGTAGCCATTGATTGCCCCCCCAATTGTCCCATACCAGCCGTCGAGGTTGTAGGACTTGAAATCATACCTGGGGAATAGGGCGTCGGGGCAGTGAAAGTTGGCGGGGTACCGAAAGGATGAGGAGCAAGGTTTGGCGAGGAAAATGGGTGCACAGCGGAAGGTGTAGACAATCTACGACCAGGTGTACGATGTCCATCGTAAATACTAGCAGTTCGTGAATAGGCGCCAATCAGAGGTGATTGCACATTGGATGCCCATCGCGGACTATTCTGACCAGTTGAAAAGGTAGCAGAGGTAGGTGTACTGTATTCTCCAGGGGAACTTGGGCGCCATGCCGAAGGGTTATCTGGTCCATAGCTAGCCATCTGTAGAGGGGGTGGGCGTGGCCTGAAACTGTTTGATTGACTGTAGCTAGTTGCATTAGAGTTTATGCTCGAGGTGGAGTAGGAGTTCCGATGATGACCACGATGTGTCGGTGCCTGTCCGCTTGCTGTAGCAGCTCTGGGTCTGTTTCCAGCAGGCCTAACTCTGTCATTGCGAGCCTGTCTAGGATATCTTGTGCCAGTGGCTGCCAAAGAGTCTTGGGGAATTGGCTCATTTTGATGTACCGTCTGAGCATGTTGCCGTAAATTGTCCAATCGAGAAAATCTGCGCATACAATGGCACTCAAAGGGACGTTCCCCGGTGTGTTTTCTAGGTGAAGATAAAAATTAGCAGATGGAAAAATTGTGGAGTAGTTTGAGATGTAGTGAATTACCTTATATGTCGTGCCAAATGCTCACTTCTTGTAAAGCTCAGATTACATGGTGGGAAATCCACGCAAAAGAATCTTTGAGTTTTCTTCTTTTTATTAGGTTTTGAACCATCTCCATTGGAGCTTTCAACCTCCGAATCATCCATATCAACATCTTCGGAGCCACCCGAATTATTTGACAATACTGAATTGTTTCTGTTAAGGGTCAATGTCATGTCTCTTACGGACTCGGAAACGGACGCAGCGACATCGAAAGGACGTGGGAGAGGTCTTTGATTTGCAAGCGCGCTCGAGGCTGCTCCAAATGTTGTCGTCGTCGTAGGAGTTGTTGCATCTTCCGTTCCATGCATCGGCCGAGGTTGGGTATTCGGTGCGGTACTGGGTCGAGGCGTCGTAGAAGTCGTCTCTTGGGGATTGTGCCGGCTGGATGGTCCTTCGACTTCGGAACCATTGACATTACTTGCAAGATTGGAAATTGTAGGAAAGAAGGAGGTGCCAGATCTGGGGCCAGATGCTGCCTCTTGAGTTGATGGAGTGTCGGTAGACATTGTGACTGGCGGCAGTGATACGATCCCTGCGGGCTGGACGAGAAGGGGTAGCCGCGGTGGAAGGTCGTGAAAGGGGTGAGAAGGATAAGATGATAAAAATGGTTATCTCTGTCACCGCATCAAGGCAAATGAGATTGTTTTATGGAAGTCGTAAGCAGGGCAAAGTACCCAAGTAGAGGCTTGATTTCCAAAAGAATCCAGCTCCGATGAATCTTTTCAGCTGTGGAAATGAAAGAGACACAGCCTGACCTGAGGCAAAGTTGAAAAAAGATATCGCGATGATGATAGATCAAGAAGCGAGGAGTGATTTTATTGGAAAGATGCTTAAATATTTGTTTTGTATGTTATCCGGACGACGGCGATAATTGATTGTGCTGTCGATAAGAGGATGGCGGGGGGGGACAAGGAAATGGTGGTTACGGATATGTATGATATGCGACCGGGAGAATGTTGTCTTTTGCCTTTTGCCTCGTTTCGTTGGAGATGAAATGATTGCGAAAGATCTGCAAGGGTAGTTTCTAAGCTTTAGACGAGTTTTTAAGATCTGCAATATGATTTCAACGTCGTGAATCTAACGATTATTGGATGAATTGAACTGATCTCGAGAATTGGAGGGGAGATGAGTGGAAGAATAAGAATAAATGAAATATATGGTTGTCTTTTTGTTGTTGATAGATATTGTGGAGGTTGTCTTTTTGTTGCTGATAGATAGATATTGTGCAAGATTGACTCGAGATGAAGGGGTAAGAAGAGTAAGGAAGAGTAAGTAAGAGTAAGTAAGAGTAAGTAAGAGGAGCCCACGAATCGTGAGCAATTGAGAGCAAGGAAAGATTCGGGTCGGGATAGAACACCTGAACAGAAATAACCTTGAAGCTTAATGCGTCAGAGACCAGGAGTTCATATAAAATTGGTCGAGTTGCAAGATTTTTTTCCTTTTTTCGATTGAAGGTGGAGGAAATTGTGGAGGAGGAAAGGTGGAGGAAAAGAGTTGATGAAGGGGGTACAAAGGCTTTTCATATATATCCAGCTCTTTAGTTTCTTTTACATGATGATGAAATCAGCTTGGCCCGCTTGTCAGGAAATATGAGTAAGTGATAGGTACAAATTCATATTCTCATCCAAGGGGCCCTTAGAAGAGGGGCTATTATCATTCAAAGGACCCTTAGAAGAGGGGCTATTTTCATTCAAAGGACCCTTAAAAGAAGACCTTAAAAAGACTTTTTAAAAAAAAACTATAATCTTCGAACCATTGGTAGCTGATAGATACCAATGATTACTTAGCTATCGATGGATTCGATAACCTTAGAGGTAGCGTAACGATAAGCGAAGGGAAAAAGACGTCTAGGCACGTAAAACTTACGAAAGGTACGAAAGGTACGAAAGGTACGAAAGTAAACGAATAAACGACAAGAAGAATAAAGAAAAGTTGGTGTAAAGATCGGTGGAGTCATATATCTGTTACAAAAGACCGGTATGGGATATGTCTGGGTTTACCAAAAATATCTCTCATGGTTTAGGTTCTAGTCCAAATTCTTCGCTTCTGTTCCCAACCTAGGCCGATCATTTTCAGTCATACACCACACCACATATTAGTTATTATTTACTATGGTCATCACGGTCATCACAATACTTGATTGGCTAGTTTGCAAACAGCTGAGCGATTACCATACTTGGCTCACTCAAAGGCCGTTGAACAGAGAGTGAAAGGGGAAGTGAATCCATCACGCAAAGAGTAAGGCTGCGGAGTGCCTGACCATGATTGCTAATGATGACAGCGAGAAACATTTCCTAAATCAGCTACGCAGCTAAATTATAGGCAATCTTCTTACTTTCACTAGAGCCACTGAAAATGACCAGGGTTTCGACTTTATGTTCCTGTCCCTTACCTGAACTGCTCCGGCTTGCAGCATGTGCGCTTGATAAGTATCCTATTATATCTCAGCGAACACTGCAAGTCATCGTCTTATATTTTCAAATAGTGGATCGATGCTAAAGAGTACCATTCAACCGTACTCTGTATCCTCCACCCCCTCGCAAGAGATACTAGTAAGAATTCTATTTGTTTGCGATGAGTGGATCATACGTAACAGATTCTCAGTACGGTATTTTTGATGATGTGGTGCTGAAAACGCATGAAGAGCCGCGTGAACATGAATGATAAGTGATTGAATGCTTGAATGAATGATTGACTGATTTCTTACTTTTTTTCTTTCTTTCTTTCTTTCTTTCTTTCTTCCTTCCTTCCTTCCTCCCTCGCTCATTTCTGCCCTTCTTACTTTCGGTATCGTATCGGATCTTATCGGACCTTATTCTCGCTTTCTATACGGTAAGAGGTAAGAAAATGTTCCTTTCCTTCATTCATCCCCTTGTCTTTACACTTTTCAGTCCGATGCGCCCTGTGCGCTTTTACCACTGAGCTAATGTGCCGCCGCTATTCTGCGATAAGCAATCATGGGGCGGGGGCAAAGGGAATTTAATTTATTTCATCTTCTTCTTTCTCACCGCCAAAATAATTAATAATAAAAAATCTAGGTAGCTTAACTTCCATTCATTCCTTCTTCGAGGACTAGATAGAATGCTTGACATTGATTAATGCCATATACCAGTATTAGCAGGTGGATGGATTCAAAGTTAGTTTATTAGTTTATTAGTTTATTAGTTTATTAGTTTATTAATTTATTACTTTATTACTTTATTACTTTATTACTTTATTACTTTATTAGTTCAAGTTCATTAGTTTATTAGTTCCTCAGTTCATCAGTTCATCAGTTCCTCAGTTCCTCAATTTGCTATAAAAGTCATTCAGTACCAGTAGTATATAGTATATTGCAAGGCTGAACCAGTTTCCAATTAACTTCAAACCAAGAGACTCCGAAGAGTCAGCTTACCTATATTATCCAACCATTACGAATGATCACTTATGATCATGCCGGGTACACACATCTTACAGACTTACGGATACATTCATCCAACTTTCCACCAAGCTGCCCGGGAGCAAGGTAAATGGATTTGGAAGGTTGTGGATTGGTTAATGCAGGTCCTGCGCAAATCTAGTCATCCAGCCGGACCATGCCCAGACAACACGATCCAGGTTCAAATCTGCCTATCACGAAGGAGCCACAAAAAAGAGATACCTCTGCATCTGCAAAATGCAAGGCACGAAAAACAATCACAGAATAAGTCGAAAATAAGTGGCAGTACATTCGTGGTGTCGTCTTCGGGTGCATGATGAAGGACAACTAGTTTGTGGATGGATGGTATTTTTTGATAGAAAGCCCATCAACTGACCAGAATCCCACTACATACCTTGGGTTACACAACATCTGTCCCTATTCAGCCACATATAGCTCTTGGCTGCTGGGTTTGGAAAGATTCATTGCCGAGGCAGTGGTGCCTTCTTTGTTCCTGGTACCTGGAAATTGTATTCTTTGATTTCACGTTTTCACCTATCGTCTATTGTTTTCGAATTTTTACTTTTTTGACCTCAGTGATATGTTCCACATTGGGATGCATCGAAATGCAATGCATCAGCAGAAAGAAAACTTCCGATGATTTTACGTCACGGGACTAACTCGACCAATCAAAATGCCAGCAACGGCACAAAGCCCCAGATACTAGTTTCTGTTTTGTTGTGCGCTGGCAAAGCTTGTTGTTGCGCCAGAGCATCTGTTCCATACTTAAACATGGAGGGAGCTTTGAAAGTCTGCGCAATGACCGTTTTATGGTGATAGGTAGTGGTTCGATTTCGCTGAATTCCATCTAGCACGAACTATGACGACTCACTGCTGATTTGCAATAATGGATGAGAAACTCCAGTAAATCTGTTCACTACAATCAAGTTCGACATCCTCAAACACAATGCGTCGATATCAGCTCCAGTATCAGATTCGGTTCGGTAACGTACAAGCGATAGTATGGAAAATACATAATTTAAAGTGTTGCACTATGAAAACGGTTCTTAGCTACTGGTAGTACCAGACTTATATCTTTTCTGCAACTATAATATTTATCCTCTATTTGACACTCAATACGTTTAGTGCAGCAGGCATCAGACGATATCGCGATTCACTATTTGTTTTGAGCTATCCCCCGACAGTCACCGGTCGTTAGTCACTGCCTATTAATACCATGATGATCTCGTCCGAAGTTTAGAGTTTGCCATTCTCCATTTACATTCTGGCAATGGATGTTAGGGGGAAAGGTTCCATACTTTACTTGGCCCAAGATCTATTGAGATGAAAAAAATCTGTTTATTGAGACGCAATAGAATAACGGCATTTGGGTTGGTAGCTATTTAGTAGTAGCGCATGTTCATCAAAACGATGTACTAAGATCCCGCGCCAAGCAGGCATTCTTCATGTCATTATTTCACATCGAATCATTCCTGGGACCTGTATGACGATCATCTCCTAGAAGATATACAAGAACGTTTGATCTTGGCACCTACCTGAGTCGCAAGGCAATCGATGATCTACATGCGGGAGGCGTTGTATACAACTTTAATTTGTTCCTGGCTGTACCGGTACCCGTTTAACTTGCTGTGAACTTCACCTCATGATTTCGAGGCCTATTTCTCGAATCTCGCCCAACGGTTTCTTTGCAGATGAGTCCTATCAAATCAAATCATCGGCGGTGACTCGATATTTGTAAACATCGCACTATGTTCCCCCGGCGACAAACTTATCAGCGATAACGTACTATCTTGACCAAAAAAGATTATGCCTGCTACAGATGCTAGCATCTACCTTTAGCAAGGTAGATACCAAACTTCTCCTCAGGACAAAACCTTATTTAGGGTTAAAACTATTGGGACTAGCTGGTAGTGGAGAGACAGACTCCAGCTATGAAACTAGTATTACACTAGCTTTGATAGTGTTGACTCGCTTTGCCGGTGGCAACTCCTGTGATCTTTTTATCCAACTTTAGCGTGGGAATCTTTTAGGTTTCGGTAGAAGTGATGTCCTGATCCGATGTTTGTCCCGTTTTTGTGCCGGTACTATTGGGTACTATTGGGTGGCGCATCTTTATATTTGTTTGGGTTGGGGGTTAAGGGGTGAGGAATGTTAATAGGTAACCTTGTAGATGGATGGCAGGTATCACTTTTGGGAATTTTCTGGGTTGGAAATTTGAGATTTGAGGTTCCGTCGAGATTTGTGCGTGTCACTTCAGGTTGGGGGTTGACTTGATATTTATTTTTGTATTCTGAGATGTCGGAGGGGATTCATTCGGGCTGGGTTCTGGGAATATAGTATCTTGGGGCTATATAATATTGATACATATACCGATGTGGGTTTCTCTATTGTGTTCTTTGAAGAACGTTGGGTTATTGTGAATTGGAGATGTGGTATGGCTGTGGATGGATATGTGATTGCAGGTATATCTATCTATCTATCTATCTGTCTGTCTGTCTGTCTGTCTTGGATTTTACATCGAGGACTTCCTCGAGATATATATATCAAGGTAATGAATGGTATCAATCATCAATGGCGACTAATATGTGGTGAAGTACCTAGGAATTGTTTGATATGGTTTATATGTATATATTCCTGGATTTTTCATGTTGGAATTGGAAGCGTGAGTCGAGTGAGTAACTCCGCACCATATCACAATTTGATATACTTGCATAAGTAATTGTGCACACAAAATCACGCCGTGTTATGCAAGTTTATCTACCGTTCTTTCCTTATCTTCGTATGTTATCCACTTTTATAACCTTCATCCTTCTTATATCCTTCTATTCAAAATCCAACCACTGGCAGTCCTTTCCTCAAAAGAACGCTACCCCCTAAAAACGTTGAATTTGAAACGCTAATATGTCAAATTCAATCGGTTTTACGATTCACAATGCAGAAATCAATTTCTTTCCAATCGGATCAATCGGATCAATCGGACCAGTCCTCCGCCTTGGAGGGTTTTCACCAATATTTTTGGACCCTTACATTCCCTTACATTGAATTGAATTTTGATGATTGATTGATTACTTGTATAGACTCTATTCCCTTAAATTTCTACAAATCGCAGTAACCTTATACCTGAATTTGCTCAAATATTTACCTCTACAGCTCTTTTGCGGATTAAACCTTATATTTGATGATGGCAATTGTATGAATCTCACGGTTATTCGCCTTCAGTTGTGATGGCGGCGGCGCCCAGTTTGGAAGCACCTACTAGAGTGTCTGAGGTTCAACGGGTTCGAGAAGTATATAGGTCAGTCAAATACATTTTGCTACATCATTTCGTGTAATCTCGAACCTAATCTTGATGTATCTAGATATCTTCCCCCGTTCGCGGCGCCCCTCATTCCCTCCCCCAACCAAAAAGGCAAAAATACAAAACGTCCAAGGCTATCGCCAAAGGCACATTCCTCCTCGGATCAGGCGCTGAATGCCTTCGCACAACTTGGTGCTCTACGGTTAAAAGCAAGGAGGGTTTTGATCTCATTGGTTGATCGTACGCATGAATACATTCTAGCAGAGTCGACAAGAACGTTATCATCTCAGGATGATGATGTGCACGATGCTGGAGATTCCTTATGGATGGGCGTACGAACAATACCTTGCGAAGAATCATTATGTGCTGCTGTTATAAACACACCGCGATCAGAGAACATTAGCAACGATACTGAGTTTCGGCCCAAAGTCATACCAAAAGTCATAAACGATCTGGCTGACGATGAGACCCTCAGACACGCTTTTAATTCAACCCTAAACATTCGGTTTGTGGCTACTGTGCCAATACGATCTCGAAAAGGATTCGACATTGGGGCATATAGTGTATTTGATGATACTCCACGAAATGGGTTGGCGCCAGAAGAACTGGAGTTTCTAACTGATATTACTGATACGGTGATGAACCATCTTGAGTATATTGCCGTCAAAAGAGACCACCAGAGAGGGGAGAAGATGGTGAAGGGATTAGGACTGTTTGTAGAAGGTCATTCCAGCCTTAAATCTTGGTGGCTGCGCACTCAGCATGATCGCCAGACATCTGTTCGGCAAAGCTATTCGCAACCCACAAGAAATGTTGGAGAAGCAGCTGCCTTTACGAATACTAGCGACGCAGATTCCGTGAATGCAAGTATTGAGCCCAATTTATCATTTGTTGAACAATCGCAAGGACTGGACGTACCAAGCTCTCCAATTGACCCCTCAATCTTTCACAATGATATATCAATTAGACCCAAGACAGAAAACTATCAACCGCTTGCTTCTTCTACTCATGTCAGGAAAAATTCTCCCGCTGCTAAGAAAGAGCTCAACCAACCTATCGCTCTCAGTCCCCTTCCAGTTCGTGATTCTTTTCATAACTCTCCAGTCTCGACGGCAGGAGAATTCATCAAGCCTTCGCTGCTTGTGCTAAACAATGAAACGCAACCATTAAAGGGTGGAAAAGACACGCCTGCCGATGACTTCAGTACCCGAGATGTTTCCGACAATGCCGAACCCTTGAGAAGAATGCTTTCTCGCGCCAGTAACCTGATGCGTGAGTCAACAGATGTAGAAGGAGTTTTATTTTTTGATGCTAGGGAAAGTACTTTTGGATCCCGGGGACGCTCATCATCATTCATTAATCCGGGGAGGACTACCAGTGTGCATGATGGGCCACCACTCTCCAGTAGTGAAGATGATCGGAGAACTTCTTCGCGTATCAATACTTCGGATAGTAACTCCGATCATAAGAGCTACGACAAAGAGTCAGCCGAGAAAAGGGGTTTTCTACAAACTCGCGTGTGTGAGGTCCTGGCATATTCTACGGCATCACAATGTACATTGCATGGAGATTCAAATTTGCCAGAGCACTTGACTGTCACAGAAAATTTTGTTCGCCGCCTATTTAAGCGCCACCCTCATGGTAAAGTTTATGCCTTTGATGAAGACGGCCAAATGTCATCAAGTGAAGATGACCTTCACGACGCTACCTCCACTGGCGAGAAATCAGTTGTTGCGGATCCTGGTCATAGCCCACTGCTTAAAAAGGCATCTTTCAGAGTTTTGGAGGGTCAAACTATGCTAAAGATATTTCCCGGTGCCAGATATGTAATGGTTCTGCCGTTATGGGATTCGCAGCGTGGGCGCTGGTTCGCTAGTGCTATGCTTTGGACTTCAGATCCAACTCGGGTGCTCAATCTGGATGACGATCTAAATTACGTCGCTGCTTTTGGGAATAGTATCATGGCTGAAGTATCCCGTCTTGATATGATTGCATCTGACCAGACCAAGACTTCTTTGATATCATCCATTAGTCACGAATTGCGCAGTCCTCTTCATGGAATTGCTGGAAGCATCGAACTTTTACAGGACACCCGGATTACTAAATATCAAAAGGATGTTGTAGACACTATTGGCCATTGTTCTGCCACATTACTTGATACGTTAAATAATGTACTAGACTTTGCAAAAATCAACAATTTTACCGTAGCACAGAAGAGTGAACAAAAAGCTTTACGCAGTTCTTCCAAAATACGAAAGACTCCTTCCGCGGAAAAGTTCTCGATTTATGGAACTATCAGCTTGACCTCAGATCTCGATATCGCCTCTATCACAGAAGATGTTATAAACGGTATATATGCAGGGCATGTTTATGCTCTTCAATCAACATCTACCGTCAGTACCGATTTGGATCATCCAATTTCTCCCTCCAAACCCGACATGCAAGGAATGGAGAAAGCACAGCCGCTGTCTGTCATTCTTGAAGTTGACCATAAATCGAACTGGAATTTTCTGAGTCAGCCTGGAGCGTGGAAGCGCATTCTGATGAATATACTGGGAAACGCATTAAAATTTACTACGTCTGGATTGGTCAAGGTAAGCCTTAATTATGAAATGGCCACGTCGCGAAAGTCGAGAAAAAGTCTGGCTTTTGTTACTTTGAGCATTAGCGATACAGGAAGAGGCATTGCGGCAGATTTTCTAAAGCGTCAAATATACACTCCGTTCGCTCAGGAGGATAGTTTGACACCTGGTGCTGGCTTGGGCCTTAGTATCGTTCGTCAAATCGTAGGAGCGCTTGACGGGAAAATCGAAGTTGTCAGTATTCAAGGTACCGGCACCGTTGTCAAAGTTGTTCTCAAACTTGAGAAGTCCCAACCGCAAGCCGTAGAAGTATCTCGAATCCCAAGCAATATTGAGAAAGCTAGAACTTATACCGATGGTCTAGAGTTGGTATTGATTGGAATGGAAACTTCGACCCCTGAGCCCGAGAAACCAGTAGATGCGAATTTAAACCATCATGGGTCTGTAGGTTCAGTGGTCTCTAGGATCTCCAGGGATTGGTTTGGAATGAAGACTAGTGAAGCTGTTGGGTTTGACGTTGCGACGGGAGATGTCTTCCTGGTAACTTCTGAGAGATTTTCCGAGCTGGAGCACAGTTGGAAGAGTCTCCATTCGGACGCCACGGGTGACACTCGGAACAAGCATGTCATTGTTTTGACAGGATGTGCACAATCCCAACGGAGAACGTCATTCGAGAATTACCAGAACATACATTTCCTCGGCAATCCGTATGTAATTTTTCTCTCCTGCTACTTTCTTTATATTTTCCCTCGACTGAAGTCTTTGGAACTAACAACATCTCAGAATTGGTCCCAAAAAGCTTGCAGGGTGTTTTCTTGCTATATTCGAAAGGTCTAGTGGCCACGATGGTAGTCATTTTCTTGCGATGCCTCCAAACCCTCGGAGAAGCAGTTCTCCTTCCTTGCTCAGAAGCAGCTCCCCGCTAGCTCAAAAGTCTTCACTTCCCGATGCACTTATATTCGATAAACCCATTGCGCTTCTTGTTGAAGACAATCCCATCAATATGAAAATCCTTATAGCATGCATGAAGAAACTGAACATGCGATACTATTGTGCGGTAAATGGTCAACAGGCAGTATCTCAGTATAAAAATGCGGAAAAGAAGCCGGTCGTCATATTCATGGATATAAGTATGCCTGTGATGAATGGTTTCGAGGCAAGTCAATGTATAAGAGAGTTTGAGAGGGAAGAAAATTTGAAGGCAACTCTCATTGTCGCAGTTACGGGATTAGCCAGTGATGAAAGTCAAAGAGAAGCGTATAGCAGTGGCATTAATATCTTTATGAGTAAACCGGTGCCGCTGAAGGATTTGAGCAAGATTGTAATAGATTTAGAAGGTGGCAGGCGCGTTTCGGTGGCTTGATTGATTGAAAAAAAAATTGGGAAAGTCTGGGTCTGAGGAGAAGCAGGTGAATGAATGATATTTTAGGATTGGCCAGCGGTGGGATCGGATCGGGTGGGACAGAAATGGATGGAATGGAATGCAATGCACAGTATGAGATTGTGCATCTTGGTGTAATTATTATGATGATACCCGGTATACGAATTTTGGGCTTGTGAATACAGTTGCCACAGGGGATAAATATAATGAAAATCATGAGTATTGGGTTGTTTTTTTGATTGATTTGCTCGCTTGTGTATTTGTTTGTTTCTTTGTTAGGTACGCTTGGCTTGCTTTGAAAATTCGCTCGAAGAATTTATAGATAGATGTTTTAATGCGGATGGATGGATGGATAGATTGACGAGGATTGATTATGACCATTAATATTCATTGAATGTGGGTTTCAACGGTTAGTTTTATTGTGTAGGGTAATTCAATAGAGCTGGATAATTCCTTTATGTGAATTATGCGAAGAAAGAGTAGGATATCTCGATGGGTGTGGAGATGGAGGGGCGAATGAGGAGGGTCTTGGGGATACACGCAGGTGATATACACAGGTAATTTACAGGTGATATAGCCCTGGGGGTGTGATTAAAAGTTTGCAGATAGAAGACTTGGAGTTTTGGGGATGAGATTGGTGGATATTAATGGTAGAACTAGGTAAGTTCCGATGAGTAGGAGACCATCTACAAGACCCAAACACGACTTATCATTCTGGATGATCTACATTTCTCATTAAACCTTTCAATTAATAATAGATACCATGAATCTAGACTCTCCTTCACGATTACTTTCATACGAGGAATCAAAACAGATCCCAAAATCATGAGGCGCGCAGCCGCCCAATACCCACTATTTTGGCAACCTAACACCACATGAAAATTGAGCCTCAACCTTAGATAATTCCATGCACTCATCTGCAAGTCATCCAAAGCATCGATTTCTTTTTTCCACCCGACTGGTCTATATGATTCGTCTCATGCGCATCGAAACCAAGCTTTCCATTCGCGCTTATCGTTTCATCCACTCATTTTTCGTCTTCGCTAATGGGATCCCCTGAATTCATTGCGGGCCAATCAAATGATCCCCCATGCGATGCTTTCAGACGCATCATTTTACTAAGCGCCAACGACATGTCTGAGTTTAAGGTTGTGTGATTTGAATTTATTGGATGGAGAGGTTTGATGATAATTCTTGATGGGGTTTTTGACTGTATAGTACGGCAGTTTGTCGAGTTGCCGGTTTACCTGTCGATGATATGACATTTTGGGAAAGCGCCAAGTTTGCAATGCATTGGTCTTGCTTGGGTCGTGTTCCGAGGGTCTTGTTTCTCGAGATTGGGAGTATATAGATTGGGTCGAGACTTATGGTATTATCATCCCAATTCATTCTCTTGCTGATTATTTGTTTCCTTATTCTCAATCTCATTCATTGGCTCCTCGTCTTGTCTATCGTTGATTATTTCATTCTTTCCTCTTTCATTTTCGAATTCATTCACAACTTTCACACATTCTTTGCTGAGTTCTGGATTGTTAATTATTAATCTTTGGATAACCTACTGAATATTTGCAATTTTCCTTTCTGACTTTTCATTACTATTTCTGTTGGCACATAGACATCCATCTAGCTTTCTTTTGGATCTCAAAAATCACGTTTCACGAAATATTTCACAGGTTCAAATACCGCAAATACAGATATGAAGATCTCATCACCATTCTTTCTTTTTAGTGCAATTTTTCTTTCTCGACTTGGTGCGGCTGGTCCGTTGTGGCGTAATGGGACGAGTAGGAAGTAAGTTCTCTTCTATTCAATGTAATATCTATTCGTTTTTCAAAGATGGCTTGTTACTTACTTATGTGCTTGGTGATGCTGATTTAATTCCGTGGTAGCTTTATAAGAGATGGCGATGTAGGAAAGGGATATAGTGAGAGTGCCATCGCAATTACGATTTTACCTGGTACAGTCACTTCGTCAAGGATCAGTTCTACTACTCAAATCGAATCATCCTCTTCCACAGGAGGAAGCTCGACTTTGATTCCTAGCACAGCGGTTATTTCGATACTATCGAGTAGCACTTCTGTAACTTCAATAGTACAATCAGAAAAGGGGTCGCAAACGACTGAATCTCAAAGCACGACAAGTACTTCTATCGCATCGTCGGATGAGAATAAAGAATCCAAGACTCCAATGAGTTCTTCGACATCTTCGACACAATCGGCTTTAGTATCATCAATCATTTTAAGTACAGGCAGTACAACCCTGGCGTTGACAAGTCCATTTCCTTCTCAAGTATCAAGTACTGGAAGCGGTACCGAAACAACGGCTGGAGATATTACGGCAACAGAATTGACGTTCACTATAACGCCACCGTTCATTTCTGAACCTACTGGAAAACCATCTTCTACGCAGAGCGATACTTCAAGTCAGAGTACATCATCGGAGAGTACAGAGTCGCAAGCTAGCTCTTCTTCTTCCAGCCAGGCTTCTGTTCGGACCACCACTTTTCCACCACTGCCAACTAGTTTACCGGAAAGTAGTCTTACAACGGAAAGTTCTGCTGTATCGTATACTTCCTCACTATCGAGTCTAGATTCCGTACAAACTACAATTTTCCCACCGCTTCCCACCACCTTACCGGAAGCTAGTACAACACAGCCACAGCAAACTTCCTCCGAACAATCATCACAGGGGTTTGTATCGGCAACATTAGCATCTTCATCCTCATCATCTTCTTCTTCTTCTCCGTCATCATCAACCATCTCAGTAGCCCCATTTAATATCGGAAATTCAAGTACGGCCGCCGCAGGCACTGCACCGAGTTCCAATAATTTGGGTCCGAGTTTTAAACCGACGATTGGTATTACGACTGAAGTTTCTAAGACCACTACTCAATCTTCCTTGAGGGAAACGCTGTCGCCTATCACGGTGCCTCTGGGTACTGCTGGAGCAGCATCGAGTTCAACAGGAAGTTTTTTGTCGACTCGGGAAAGTTCGGAAGTTACGGTTGGAGTGCAGAGCACTGCTGTTGCCTCGAGCTTGGCAACAAGTTTCTCTTTAACAATGGAAACTTCGAAGGTTACGACCAATCCGCAGAGTACTGGAAACGTGGAGTCTACTACGACATCGAGTCAAGAGCCGGTAGAAACTGAGCAAAGCGTTACTCCGCAGACCTTAACCAAGTCAACCTCAAGCAATTCCCTTCAAACAACGATCATATACATTACGACAATTATTCCTTCTTCTACTCTTGGGGTTGTTCAATCTTCCTCCTCGTCATCCCCGTCATCGATTTCATCAACTTCATCTTTTCCAGTGAAAACATCAGAGATTGCTTCCTCCTCGTCGACATCCTCTCTTACAACGATTTTGGTCAAGACATCCGAGATAGCTTCCATCTCCTCGTTTTCCTCCTCCTCAGAACCACAAACTATAATTTTTCCTGAGCTTCCTACAACGCAACCTGCTAGTACCACAGGAATTACCATAACTATAGCAAAGGAATCGACAAAAACGAGGGAATCAATTTCTAGCACTACAGAAACACCTAGTTCGATACCCACTTCATCTTCATCTCCATCCTCTGAGAAAGTAACAACCATTCAAAAAACTTCAATCTTCGCAACCACAATCCAACAAACCACCGAGACACCAAAACCCACCCAAATCATCCCAAGTACAACAATCATCAGTGTGAGCACGACAGATGCAAATAACGGTGCCGTGACCGCCTTGACCATAATTCCCGTCACCATTGGTTCGAATTCTGGATCCAATTCCCATTCTGGGACTGGGAACGGGAACGGGAGTGGTAAAAATGGCGGTAATGGAAATAATGAAAGCAACAGCGCGACCACGACCGAAATAATCATCACGAGTGCCGTTGTCACCGCCGCCACCATCGCCGGCGGAAACGGATTGGCTCAAACGACTCCTACATCAACACTCGCTCCTAGCCTTACTTCTAAAATCGTGCAAGGGACTAGTACTAGTAGTAGTAGTATAACTACAGCTGGAAATGGAAACGGAGGAAATGGATTAGAAACAACGGTGATTAGCATCCCGGCACCTAAAGAGACGAGTACTACTACCGCAGCTGGTAGTGGCGCAGGAGGAAATGTTTGTTTGGGTGTTGGTGGAGATGGGAAGATTAGTAGTATGAGTAATTGTATTGGGGGAGCGACGTCCACGGAGACGGAGACGGTCAGTGTTACTGTTACGGCGAGGGAGACGGTTACGGTTAGAGGATAGGGGGTAGGAGGTAGGAGGTAGGGGTCAAGGGGTAAGTGATAGAGGGTGGGGAATGCTCTGGGCGAAGGAGTATTGATTGAGTGGTGCAGAGAAGATAGGTAAAATTGATCATGGGAAATTGTGGCGTTTATGGAAAAGAATGGAAATGGAGTGGAAAAGATGAGATGATGAATATCATGGGGAGTTACACATGAGATTCAGGGACGGGGTAATAAAATAGATTTCAAATGATGAATAGTGGGAGTACATATAGAGTGCACGAAAAAAAAGAATCAATTGAATTACTTGCCCTTATTTACATGCTTCATCTATCTATCTATCTATCTATCTATCTATCTACCTATCTGCCTATCTGCCTATCTACTTATATAACTATATACTTTATCCTCTTTAGACTGTACAACGATTAACCATAAGTGTGGATAATAATTCCGATAGATAACTTGCAGATAATCCGTTGACGAAGTGGATAATTAAAGAATCTGAAAAAAATATTTATAGATAATTTACAAATAATCTATTAATCTTATGAATCTACAAATTAATGGATATTTACTTATTTTTGAAGTTATTCCTAGATTATCAAATTTGGAATATGAAATTATACTATTAACTATACTATTATTTATAAAATGATATTGATTTTTATATTAGAAGTTCTAATATCATATCTTGTCAGGGAGTGAGGCATTATAAAACTATAGGGATGGAATAGTTTCCCATTGAGGTTGTAAACTATAAAGAGAGAAGAGCTAGTTATAAAAGGGAAAGTCCTTTAAATACCCTCTCCCTTACTAAGTCCGAGTCTAGCTCCATTATATGCATTTCTAACACTCTTCCCCCTTGAATCGGAATCGGAATCACCCTCGTTCAGGAAGGAGCGGAATCAATTGTAAACATAAGCTTTCAGAATCTGTATTTTTGAAGCTCAGAATGCTTTCGAAGCCAGGATACTTAATCAAGCCGGAATCAGCTGTACTACAGCATCGAAATCACCCTGGTCAGGAAGGAACCATAATGCTTTGGAAGTTTGTAAACCTATTCGATAACCAGAACATCTTAGTAGATAGTTTACTTTGTCAGGAAATGAATAACTTTTAAAGAGAGAAAAGTTAGCTATGAAGGGAAAGCCCTTTAAATACCCTTTCCCTCCAACTCCATCACACATGCACCCCTTATATATCCAATTTTTATATTAATTATAATATTATACTAGAACTATACCAAATTTTATTTATTTATAATTTGATGAGTTATTTATAAATAATCCATACAAGGTAGTAGATTATTTTAAAACCTCAATAAATGATTTGTAGAATGATTGATTCTTATAATGGGTAACTTATAGGACGGATTATTTATAGATAACCATAAATAGCGGATTATTAATGTGCAGTCTACTCAGGACATTGGATCTGAATGGTAAATGATTTCCTTCAATTCCGATTCTAGATGCTAGATTTGACAGTATTTGTGTTGAATTTCGAATTTTGCAAATGTAATGTGCATGTCATTCTAAAAGGTTTATGACACTCCAGGTCCTTGAAATCCTCTTCTCGGAATCATCAAATAGAAACCTGATTATCTAATAAAAAAGTGAAAATCATGCTATATCGTGACAAATCAGATAAATTCAAGAAATTTGCAATAGATAAAAGCACCCCGCTCAAAATTGATAACCGTATATGAAGATCCCCCTCTTAACCCTTGCTCATCTTAACCAATTTATCCACCTCTCCACTCTCCTTCACCATACCCCAAAACATACCCTTCTTATCAATTAACTCCTTCGGACTTCCCATCTCGGCCACCTTTCCATCGTGAATTACCATGATCTTATCAAAATCTGCTATCGTGCTAAGTCTATGCGCAATAACCAAAAGAGTACTATCTACAAATTCCTCACGAATGCTTTGCTGAATAAGCGCATCGGTCTGAACATCCACAGACGAAGTAGCCTCGTCGAGAATGAGAATTTTAGGTCGACGAATGATGGCACGTGCTAGGCACAGTAGCTGACGTTGACCTTGGGAGAGATTCAATCCGCCTTCAGAGATAGAGCTGTTGAGGGAAAGGAATATATTTTGATTTTGGGATGAGCACGAGGATGGAGTTTCAATGCCAGAGATTGATGGGTCAATGAGGTGAACTCGGCGAAGAGCATCAAAGAGAGCTGTATCGTCATATTCGTTGTCCGCATCTAAATTGCTTCGGAGTGTTCCTGGCCTTGGTTAGTGCAAATTTTTGGGGGCAAAATTTGGAAAATTCGAACCTGAGAACAAAACGGGATCTTGAGGAATGATGGCCAGATTGCGGCGCAGAGATTGTAGCTTTAGCTTTGAGATATCATGACCGTCAATAACTATGCTACCTTCTCTCGCTTCAAGAAAACGGAAGAGTGCCAATGTTAATGTAGATTTTCCAGATCCCGTGCGACCAACAACCCCTACCCTAGGACCACATTAGACTGAAATACATTGAAGGCGCTGGGGTCGAATACTTACCTCGTTTGACGATCAATATTGAAGGTTAAACCTTTCAAAACGGGTGGTAGATCATGGTTGTAGGCAACCACCAAGTCCTTTACTTCCAAACACCCAGCTGCTGGCCAGCTCGCGGGAGGTTCCTCACCATCTAAAGTCTCGGTAGGCATCTCCGCATATTCAATCACGCGCTCTGCAGCATTCATCCGTAATTCGAGGAAACCTGCATGAAAAAGTGACCAAAATAGAGCACTTGAGAATTCCAGTGATATGGCAAGGACAAATCCAGCAAGCCCTGCATCAGTTACAGTAGCGGCCACAATCGCGGCGATGGCCATCGTATATGCCGCTGAAACCATTCCACCTATTCTCAAAACAAGCCAGTTATGGCACAGAGTGGTGTTCCACAGTGTTGAGCTTGAGTCGTCAATTTTACGGTAAACTTTTTCCAGATAGTTATCTGTCTTTTCAAAAGCTCGTATGGTAGTGATGCCAATCAAAATAGTGCGGAACTGCTCAAATACAAGTGATCTATTGATCGAATCCAAGCGTCTGATTGCTCTTGCTGCAGTAATGGCTTGAAGCGCGAGATATGTAGAAAATGCAGATACCGCAATTGTTAACAATAATACGAATGGTGACAAGAACATTCTTTTCATCTTCTTAGCAGAGTTTATATGAATAAGGAAGTACTACTTACCCTGCAATTGCTATGCCGAATAACCTGAAGACATCACCGAAACCCCATGTTAGTGTATCCTAAGGGAATTAAATGTCAGAAATGGAGTGATATAGGGTGGAGGGATTCCGTAAAATGGGCAAATTAGTCATGACGGAGGTAGACTTAGAAATGACTATTCTCACCACAATATCAAAGTCAACCGTGTTGAAGTCAGTAGTGAATCTATTCATAACTCTTCCGAATGGGACAGTATCTATCCAACGTAAAGGGGCTCTTAAAACTTTGAAGAGCATTTTCTTAAAGAGGTTCTTTGATCCTTGAATACCTTGCTTGTATGCGTAAATATAGCCGTAGATACGGAAAATGCTGACAGCGACACACAGTGCAAAATATACTCCGAGATAGAAGTTTGTGCTATGTTTACCTATTGCTTCAGGTGATAGCGTGGTAATATTGCCATCGAATGCGGAAGATATTAGCAGTATTTGCGGGTGATCAAATCTTGCTTGTAAACTGCGCTCGTTCTCCCCATTGGTACTTGTCCAGAATCGAAGCCAATATGTTCGGCCTGGGGCATTATTGTTATTGTCTGTTTTCTTGAATGATTCGGGTAAATAAATTCTTACCAAGATTGAAAGAGGTGGATATAGTATAAATCAGAAGGAATACTATTCCAATGGTCCATCCGCCGCAAGATTTAAGCCATTTCGAGTATACTGAAGATCCAATACTTCCTTGCTTGCGAAATTCATCTGTCACAAATTTCAGAGGGTTGGTCCTTTCCATCGTCGAAATATTAAAGTCTGGCGTATCTAGGATGGTACCTTCCTGCAAAACATCCTCGGTGGTGATTAAAGTCTCGTCGGTATCATCCAGGCTTTCGACGGGTGCACCAAGATATTCCTCCAATTCCTGAACACTAGAGAATTGTTTGGCAATACCGTTTTCGAGCTCTACAATAGACTTGACGTGCGATTTGCATAAAGATAAATGGTGCGTTGCTAATATGATGGTACGACCAGCGCTCAGCTCTCCGATAAGAGCATTGTTGAGAATGAACTGCCCAACGTGAACATCAACAGCACTGAATATATCATCTAACAAGACAGTTCCAGCACGTGAATACAAAGCTCGTGCCAAAGTTAATCGCCACTAAATCAGCAATAAGTTAGACCTGTGTCATGGAGCAGAGTTTGGCTGCAGTGACCAAATTAAGATATGAGGGGAAGCACGAGCATGCAGTCTTTAACAAATGCTGTGTTACTTACTCGCTGGCCACCACTTAAATTGATTCCACCAGTTCCAACTTCTGTTTCATGTCCGTCTGACAGGAGTTCAAGGTCTTTAGTCAAGGCACAAGCTTCTATGACTTGTTCATAACGGTCCGAATCCAGTGGTAAGCCAAATAAAACATTTTCCTTGATTGTACAATTTTCAATCCAGGGAATCTGTGCAACAAATGCAATCGACTGTGGAATAATCCAGTTATCTTTATTTGCATGATGGTCATATTGGTCAGATGATCTTTCCGGCACCGTAATCTTGCCAGAAATAAGCTCTGCTTCACCAAGCATGGAATTTAATAACAAGCTTTTTCCAGAACCGGTTTTCCCGCAGATGATTGTCAATTGGTTGACTGGAAACGAGATATTGATATCCCGAAGAATAAATCGCTCGCTTACGGTTTCAACATACTCATCGTCGGTAGGCCAGCTTAATCTCGCATCCTCAAAAACTATCACGGGTGAATCGGAATCAGTTGATTCAGGGAGCTGGGCTGGGCTGGAGAGAATGTTTCCAAGTTCCGGCGAATCAAGGAAACTCTCGACACGTTGTAAAGACACATTGGCGGCTATCATCTGTGTTATGATGTTGGGAAGAGATTGCATACAGTGATCTAACTGCAGAAATACACCGATTGCAGTGAACGCTTGTGCGGGTGTCAGCTGTCTGTAGATATATGAGTGAACTCCCAATGCAATTGCGGCTGTCATAAGAGGGTTTAAAATCCAGCAAGCAATCAACATAATTCTGGACATCAGAACATCCCACGTTGCCGCAAGCTCGATATCTCGCATTGCCATGATAGATCTTTCCCATCGATCCTCAAGCGCGGAGAATTTGATCTGACGGAAGCCTTGGAGAGCTTCGCCAATAATTGCAGCTTTCTTATCTCTAGTCTGCATCAGAATTCCCTGCGAGACTGTAAATCTTTTCGAGTAGCGACGAGTAATTGGGAAAGTTAGAAAGACAAAACTGGTAAATTAGTTTCCGTTCCTTTAACAATATGGGCAGAACTTAATCCAGGTAACGCACCAGAAGCCAAGCAAGATCCCCTGCCAGCTTAGTAATGTGATCAAAAACCCTACAGATATGATAATTCGGCCAGGGGCTTGAACGATCTCGAATGTTTGTCTGGCACAATCACAAATTCTTCCAGTGTCTACCCCAATTAAATTGAGGATTTTTTGAGATGTCTTGTCTGGGTCTATGTCATCCGAGGAAACGCCTTCTTTATTTTCCGATGTCGCTGAACTGCCTTTTGCATCTTTGCGACGCATGGTCTTTTCGAATATCAATGCTGATAGTTGAGCTCGCATCGGAACAGATACTAGGCTCGTGCTTGTAATATCTTGCATCGCTGTTGTGTAAAGTTAGGTTAATGGAAGTAGATAAAGGCTTGAGTGACTGGCAAATACCTTCAACCCATGAAGCTACAACAGTAGCGAGTCCAAAAGCCAAAATATAAAAGCCCAGCTGCCTTCCGGTCTTCCCTGACTCCATTGCACTAAGTATCTTAAAGATTGCTAATTGGGGCCCAATAGCCAGAAAAGCATGAATCAAACCTAGAATGATTTGTAGGGCAAGTGGCCATGTGTAAACTTTCAATAACCTCACCCACAATCGCCCAGAGCTACTTCTGGCTACCCATGCATGGCTGAGAGTCTTTGATCTTTTTGAATAGTTCATTGTAGGAAGTTCTTCCATGTCTAAATCGTTTTGCCGCTTCGCTTTTTGAAGTAAATACTCTATTGATGAGAAAGTGAATCGGCTGAGGAATGAAACGTTGAATTCGTTTAAAACGAGTCTTTCATGATAGAAGACCTGAGGTCGTCGTGGTATTGATGCACTCGCGATTGCAACAGCAATTAGGGTGACCATCTGGGTAATAGATAGTCCAGTGGAAATTGACCATGAACTTTTCAGAATTTCTTCGTCCTCGACAACAACCATGCCAAGGAAAGCAAAGCAGGAAGCCGCAATATATGTGCCTTGCGTGTAGCTTATGATATTGTCTTTCGTATAGCATACTGCAAACACTTGTATCGTCAAAAAGAACTGCAATAGTTAGCATTGCAGTGGCGCAGGCTGGAGGTTCAAAACTAACCCATCCCGCGCTATCAGTTGCTACTTTCACAAGGGAATGCTCGGTGCTGCCCGATTGGAGGGTCTTCAAAATAAATGTGAAAACACCCAATAGAAGGGAGGTAGACAAGATTATCTTTGGGATATTCGCGTTGAAGCTTTTTTCACTAGCAGTAGTTGTACTTCCATCCCTATCATCAAGCCAACTTGGGGTTCCCTTTCGCCGATATGGATTTCTCGAGATTTTCACAATCGATGGCAGCGTAAAAAGTCCGATAACAGAGAGTCCAATGACTTCTGCAACGATGCTTTGAACCTGCATCCTCAATGGATTGTGATTGATGAATTTCGAGAAAAATCATGCAAACATGATTGAGAAAAGTTATTTGAGAAGAGAAATTTTATAACCACCAGGTAAACCAAACACTGCGCGATTTAGGGTAATAAATACGCGCTTTCAAGGGTAACAGTTGGTATCTTGCATAAGTGCGATAGTAAATTGTCGAAAACCAATGCAGTCAGTACCTAGGTAGGGTAGATAGTATGTGTGGCAAAATAGATGAAATGTTTGCAGGATCAACGCAGCCACGAGCCTCTGAAGCCCCACAAAGATCCTAATCAGCAAGCCCGCGGGCGGAACCATCATGTTGAGCCTAGGCATCATGGCATGAGGCTATTGTTGAGACACTCATTGCTGAAGTCCGTAGAAAGCAAATGAGCATATAAGATCTTACCAACGCCATGTTGAGCTGTCAGATTGGCGGTGACCATGCTATGCAAGAGACGCTGTAGCTGCAACCAACCCGCCCCACTGCAGCTAGAGCTGTCAATCAAAAGCTTCCACAAGATGAGATAAACCTTGTTCGTCCTTCTTTCGTGTCGCCCAAATGCTTTATCTTACTCCGTTTGTCGCGGGATGCATCCAAGGTCCAGTAAATTCTGTATCATCCTGATTCATGGAACAAATTAAAGATGAGAACGAACGGCTGCGACATGCATATTGTTTTATGAGCCGTTGTGGCGGTATGTTCGTTTATTTGATCGTATTTGATATCTATTTCGGATGATTCATGAATTATGATGACTTCAATTTCTCCCGACGACCTCGATAATAGATGGAGATAGGTAATTGATGTATCATTGTAATTAATTGCACTGTCACGTTGATCAGACTTCCGGATGAGTGAGTTTAGAAGCTTATGTCAGCTGGGGATAACAGAATTCTTGTGGCTTTTCCTCGGTAAACACTTATCCGGTCTTATCTCCGCTGGAACCCCGCAATGTATCGAGCTTATCCGTCAGGTCATCTAGGTTAATCTTGTCATTAACAACCTCAACAGTGCTGTCTACTCTCTATTATCTATTATTTACTGTCTATTGTTTACTTTATAATGTTTACTGTCTACTATCTCCTCACAATCCAACTACCGAGATACTTTTCGTATACAGGTAACATCTCATCATTGATCCTCCCCAATGGCATTTCATATCATAACAGTCAATGTAACGCTACTGCGAACATCATCATGGCTAATGCGGGGTTGAGCGCGGGGTTGAGTGTGGCAAATGAAGTATATGATCGTTCTTTCCACAATTGAAGATATCTCAAGCTTCTTCTACCTATTCAATACTTTTTCTAGTCCTAATCATAGAAAATGACGACCATTCATCGTAATCTGCCTTTCCGCGCCGAACATTTGGGTTCCCTGCTTCGTCCCGCGGAGCTTCTCACCAAGCGCAACGCTTTCGAGAAGAATCATCTGAGCCAGGAAGAACTCACTCGAATTGAGAATGAATCAATTAACAGGGTCGTAGAGTTACAAAAAGAGTGCGGATTCAGAGCTATCAGTGATGGGGAATATCGGTTTGTCCTCCATACAACTCCATTTGCCATAAAGTTTGGTACATACGCTAACGTGAGTCCGATGGCAGACGCGCTGTGTTTTGGGGAACCTTCTTCGAAGAGCTCGATGGCATGACCGAAATACGCAATCCTTCTATGGATATTTTCCGTCCCTACGTTCCTGACATTGCTGGGTTCATCGAAAAAGGCCAAAAGCCGGGGCAATCTTGTCTCTGCACTGGCAAAATAAAGCATACTGGGAAGTCGACACTTATTGGTCAATTCGAATATTTAAAGACTCTTGTACCACCAGAGAAATGGGAAGATATCAAGTTGACAATGATTGCCCCACCGTGGTACCATCTCAGATATAAGGATGGCGAGGCGTTCCCCAAAGAAGTCTATCCCAATGACGAAGAATACTTTTCAGATATCTCGAAAGCTGTTAGTGCGGAGTTGGACATCTTGTACGAAGCTGGACTCAGGAATGTGCAGTTTGATGACCCGAATTTTGCATGCAAGTAATTTGATATGATTAATATTTCAGCAAGAGCTAACGGTTAAAAGACTTCTGCTCCGAGAAGATGCTGAAAGGTTGGGAGGAAGACAAATCCAATACTAAGACTGCCGAAGAGTTGCTTGATGCTTACATCAAGTGCTATAATGACAGCATAGAGAAACATACCGCCAAGATGCATTTTGGTCTACACATTTGCAGGGGCAATTTCATGGGATCGCGTCACTTCTCCGAAGGAGGTTACGATCGCATTGCTACCAAGCTCTTCCGTAACCTTAATGTAGCAACATACTATCTCGAATACGATACATCGCGGGCTGGTGGCTTTGAGCCACTGCTCTACCTCCCACCCCACAAGAACGTTATTCTTGGAGTCATTACTTCAAAATTTCCAGAACTCGAGGACAAAGAGAAGATGAAGGCAAGAATCATGGAAGCTGCCGATACTGTAGCAAAAGGAGCGGGACAGACGAGAGATGAAGCATTGAAGAGATTAGGTGTAAGTCCTCAATGTGGGTTTGCTAGTCACGAGGAAGGTAATTTGTTGGGATGGGAAGATATGAAGAATAAGTTGTTATTGGTCAGAAGTATTGCGGATGAGATCTGGCCTGGTGAGCCTTGAAGGGGAACGGAACGAGAGTTTCAACAATTGCATTTGATTATACTTTATAGTTTATAATTTCTAGTAATAGTATGCCTGCAGCCTCATGACCTTAAGACCTCTCGAATCTTTCCAGCATCAATCTAGAACTCCGCCTCTGCCTCGATGTCTGATTGTGGGAATAACTGGCTCTTTATCCAAGCGATTTGTGTCTTCAGCATCACACCTCCCAATGGAAATCTACCAACGCCCTCTCATTAAGGTGAATATATTTTCAAAGCGAAGTGTTCCAACCATCAAACATTATAAACGGCCGGATGGTGTAGTTGGTTATCACGTGTCCTTAACAACTGACACTTGTTAAATACGGACAAGGTCCTGGGATCGTGCCCCAGTCTGGTCATGCAATTTCACATTTTTGCCAGTTTTTGGCTCCCCTAAACTCATTCGAGGTCAGCGAGTATTATTCTTACCTTGTCGTCATCTTTTTCCATTAAAGAGCTTCGAGGAGGAGAGGTCACATCAGGGTGTGAAATATGTGGTGGGGATTGTGGGTCAAATGGTGAAGAATTTTTGCAAACAAATTATGCGTAAGCGAAGTAATAAAGGGAGGGGGTGTTATATATTTTTGTTGCAGGGTGCGTGAGTGCGTGAATAATGGCCTGGAAGACCTTTGTAATCTCTTATTACTTAAGCAAATCATCGAGGTTTATACGTTTCAACTTAGGAACAATTCCACTAAGCGATATCATTTATCCATGATGGAGTGCCTAATGATGAGTTCAAGGCTGAGGACTTGTTATCCAGACGCAAACCCCGCCACATCTTCTTAGAACTGCTATGTTGCCGCGCTTTAACCTATCAAGTTTACCAGATTACTGTATAAACTCAAGTACTTCGCTCCAGACGAAATAAACCCTTTTAAAGAGAGATCGACAGTGGTTTGAGGTTCGGCGATCTTATAGGTCGACTGATATCAGATAATCCGATAAAAGATTGGGAAAGCATCGGAATTTGAAGATTCCGAATACTAATGCATTGTCGATCTTTTTTTTTTAATAGAGTTTAGTCTGGAGCGAGATTGTTGAGTTTATATAGAGGTTGATAGGGTAAGTATTGTAAGACTTTTTTGAGCATATTCATGGGCAACTCGACATTGCATGAGATGATAGTGTATCGGGTCTGTCTGCATTGCGTTTTTGTTTGAGCAATGAATCGCCTACCTATTTACCATATTGCTGGCTATAGCTTTCATTGCCACAATTCATCGTCTGGATGCTTCTAGATAATCAAGAGAACATTCTTCCATCCCAGCGACTACTGTTTTGAATTTAAGAAAATCTAGAGTACCTATTAGTATTCCCAAAGGCTCTTAGGCTTAATTGTCTTTATGGAAGACTTACTCTGAGGCAGCTCAAAGGCGATAAAGTCTATGCCGAGAAACCTCGTATCTTTCACATCTACAAAGATTCTAGATTGACAATATCATCTTCCTTGAATGCTTCTATTGATGGATTGTTAGACACGACTAGTTTCTTGCCGAAATGATCCATCTGACGACAACCTAAGGCACTATAGTTAGTATTTCGTTATATGTTGACGCCCGCTGCTCAGTAATCATTCCTTCGCAATGCCTACATCACATCCTGGTTATCATTGTCTTCACTTGTATTCTGCCCATACATTTCACCGCTTCCTTAAGTCAGCCGCTAGAAAACCCGCAGAAACTACTATGGTTGACCACAAACGCTCCGGAGAGGCTGAACTTCCTCACATAAAACTCGAAACCACCTCCACAGACATAGCTGATATACTTCGCAATCATCTCCGAAACGTCGCTGTTTCATTCAACGCAAACACTCAAAAGCCGGGAGATGGCTTTGATCTGACACACAAAGTTAAGGCGGACAAAACGGACAAGGTAGATCTTGGGGAAGGATCGGATCTTGTCATAAAATGGGGCGAGGCTATGGCTACAATGTACGAGGTCAATCATCGTGGTCTCTATTATTTACTCTTCATGTCATTTTACCATCAAATTGACCCCCACCGCCAACTTTTCAAGCTATTAGAACATAGTTTTGCCTCCAGCGTCCAGGAATTACAGCCATTTCTTCGATGTCTTCCAGAATGCAAGACGTTAGCATCTCAGGCATTGGCATCATCATATCTGAACCAAGATCACCCCGAACCAGTTTTCAGATTAACGAGATGGATGCAATCGACATTTGGGCAGAACTTCTATCCCCCACCCGATTTCCTCTGGCTTTTCAGACAATATATGGCAATTTGCCTTCGTCAATCCACCTACACGAATACTGGATCAGTTTGACGCAGCTGTCATGTTCCATGGACAAACCTCCGTACGATGGCATGGTACCGCTACCAATACACTTCACTCCATCCTTCAAAACGGTTTCCGACCGACAAAATCTGGACTTCAGGAATGCCCGGCGTTTCATGGCGATATGCTTTCAAGAAGGGGGCTCGCGAAGCACTTGAAGCTGTTCGTCATCCACTATTTGATCATGGAGTATTATTAGGTCTCGAAGTTGCCGGCCCCTCAAATAAGAATATCGTCACCCGCTTATACATGGTGAGATATATCTTCCTACTGCCTCCAAACACGCCGAAACCCAATGCTAGAGCTTCAAGCTATATAAATTTATCGATGGAGGCAGCATATAGGGAGTGGCCAATTCTAGTGGAGGATTGATTGTGACTAGTTTGAAGATGACTTAGGGGTTCTGGCGGTTCACAGTTACAAGCAGCAAACGTGCGTGGGCAAAGTCTTGAGATTTAGCTATCAAATGACAATTACCCTCATCTCATCTCACACAAATTCTAGACTTATTTTATCTAATCTTCGTGATGTTTTGTCAATTCAGTTCGTATTCCATGAAGCCTATTCCATGTGACTAAGAAACCAATTTATTTCGTCAAGTTCCCCTTTCCTCTATATCCTCAATCTATTTAATTCCCTACATCTGACAGAGATATACTCTGCAACAGCACGCAAATTAACACATATCTATTTCGGGCGGCATATTGCACTTACGATAGGAGGAGATTGCGATGAGCTTTACACGGGCGGGATGCTTATCTTTGTGTAAATTGTACGGATCGAGGATGTTTTGAGTATGTATGCAATTATAGGGCCTCAAGAATAGTAGTGCTACAAGAGGCCTGTAATTCTTTATCCGGATAATCTAATCGGGGCTAAGTGAGCTTATAAAAGCTAGTATATGATGAATTTGGAATGGTATGGAATTACAGGGTTTGAAATAGATAGATATTTAGGTGTATCATAGAGCTAGCATCCTGGAAATCATATAACTCGCATCTATAACCCAAGCGTTCTTCGTACTCACGATTATTTATTATGTTGTGTGCGAACACATTTAATTAGCATTTTTTGTAGAACTATGGCTCTGTCGTCAAACTCGAGATGGGAACACGGGGAGTCTATAGCATAGCGTGGGTGGGTACAGCATTTGCCAGTTAAGGAATGACAGGCTGTGGATAGTGTTTGTGTTGTGCCTAGTTTGTCACGTCGATTTTGCATGATTGATAGTTGTCGATTTGGATTGTTTTAATTTGTACGATGCATTTACTCACAGGCATAAGATATCTGGGGTTTTTATTATTCTCGTTATCTCACTTCTCCCCTTATTATAGATCATCTCGCCTGTTCTTTCATAAAGGCTAGCTAAGGATCTTGAAAAGCTTGATTTTATTTCGCTTTGGGTTTGACCTCACAGCTAGTAAACGTCAGTATCGGGCCAGATCCTGGAGGACTAGAAATTCAGTAATGAGTCTAATGACACTTCCATCTTGATTTCTGCAGTTACAGCGCGGATCAATTTGAAGTTGAATCCACCATGTTTCTCGAAGTGCGTGTCAAGGCGCGAAGCTGCAAGTGCATCTAGAACAGCGCAAGTCGTAGTGATCAAGGCGGTGCCAGTTGGAGATGCAGAAATTCTAATGCTAAGAGCATTGGGAATTCGTTGAGTGTCTGCCTGAGCGCGGACAACCTCATACGCTCTTGCCGGACCAACCCAGCGGAGGGCTGCATGATACAAGGTAGCGGGTGGTAGGAATCTCGCAACCTCTGGGCATAAGCAAGCCTTGAGTGTTGCTTAATACCTGGCAATATAAGTACCCTGATCTTCGGTGATGAAGTGGTGTCCAATTGTCCTGAAAGTTTACTCGGCAACCATTGGCAGAATGAAGCCAGCAAGTCTTGCAGTGTTCGCATGCTCGGCTATCTGTGGCAAATCACCAGTCATCGTGGCCCGGAGTTCATCCAAGGTAGGTGGTGTTGCGCGTTTGATTTTGTAGGTGGAGTTAGGGATCAATTAACCTGCCTTGTAGGCTTTCAATCTCAGAAGAGCAAATTTCACCGCATCAGAATTGGCTGGACAGGCTGCCTTGTTTAGGTGGTAATCCTCTAGCCAGTTGCGTTTGGTCAATCCATTGTGTGCTGCAACAGATCCAACATCATAGCAGCAAGATTGGGAATTAACATGTTGTCTAGAAGAACAAGGTACTGGTCCTGCTTAATGGTATCAATGACAACGGTCGGGCCATTGTATGCATCCCGACCATTGAATTGAAATCAATGATTTCAATTCGTCTTCACTCGACGTATCACTTCCTGGAACTTCAGGAATGCATGGTGCACTGAAAGGGTTGAGTATAGCTCGACCGGAAAGTACCTAGAAAAGCCCGCACCGGGATGGGGAGTTCCTTGCGAATTGCTGCTTGAAGAGTGAGATGGTCCTCGAGGACCACGTATTCTACTTGCTTGAGCCCTTGGTATTTACCGCGGCGGTGGTAGGGGTCTTGGTAATATGATAATATTTCACAAAGAAGAAAGAAAGGTTCTAGGAAGATGCCGACGATATAGGGTGTGGGTGCCTGAGACATCCATACATACTAGCTAGGAACGGGTAGTGAGCCCGTGACAGTATTGTCGCCTGACAACGTCTAGACGGCGTCGAAGTTCTATCAGGTCTGGCTGGCTGTTGTTGAGTTCCTGTACTGTAGCTAGCTGGTGTCTGGCTTCGCGTTCTCGTTGTGCCTTCAGGTAGGATATTTGCTGTGCTGATATCCGTTAAATTGGGGTGTATGGAATCCAGTTTGGTGTTTTACCCAAGGAAAGACCTTTACTCTAAAATTGAAATATAACAGAGAAGCTCCTTTCAAAAAGACTTCCTTCTTTTATTCACCTACAAATTGTTTATCTTTTCTTCTTCATCTTCCTTTTTTTTACTAACCTCTACCTTCTTTTGACCTTATCCCAGTACAAAAGAAACACTTGATTTAAAATTATTTAAAGATTATCTCAAAATATTTAAAAAAAATCATCTTTCATTTTTTCGAATAATTTCACCAATATCTTATATTTATTAATTTTAAATTTTTGAAATAAATATTCAATCCAAAAAAAAACTTGATTAATATAATAATTATAACATCTTTAAAAAAAAAAAAAAAATTTATATCACTTTATGATTTTTCGGTCTAGCTAGGTCGTAAATTTTGATGAGGTAATAATCTAATAACTCTAGAGATAATCTGTATGTGTTGTTGAAGTTATATATATCCTTGCCTTCCTCATTGAGTCTTATCAATTCCATCAAGAGATGTGGCTGCAAACGTTGATAATAGTCGAGAAAATCCGATATCTCAATGCAGTGCTTGGAATGCCTAATTTGGAAGGAGAGTACATTTTGTGCAGCACTTTCAGCGTTATTGGACAGAGGATTGTTGCGGGGAAGCCAAAAGATGGGATTTAAATTCCTACAATCAAGCCCCCAATGGTGTGTCAATTTAGGCAAATATCAAATTACTTCGAAAAGTCCTTCCTGAGAGCCTCAAGGTCCCGGCATCTCAACTGTGTGTCAGTCGGCCAAACCTGAATGCAAGGCCACAACAAATATCTTCCAGAATCCAATAACGAGATTCTAGAATCGCATGGTGAATGCAGATCTGGATGCAGATTCTCCGCACAAAAAGGAAGGCAATGTCAATTTAACCTTATTTTAACGTCTTGGCCTCCTTGGCGCTTAAGATAACATGCTCGGCAAACAACCACAGCTTCCTATTTCGACCTGCCGAGGCCGGTCACTGCAGACTTTTTTCTCAATCCGACAATTTGATTTGTTTGATCTTTGTCGTCAATATGTGTAGCTTCGATGAATGTCGTTCAATGATATTTGCGAGCTTCTTGTTCAGGAATGCTCGCAAAGGTGTCTCCGTTGTTAACCGCCAGTCACGATTCAACACAAAATCTATATCATCAATGCTTGGTCCCCTTCCAGTACCTGCTTAGCTCTACCATCAATTTCTACGAAATGAAACTCTTCCAAGTTCTCAGTCTTGCCTCCGCCGCAGCTGCTGCAGCAGCAAGCATCGCGGTTGGAAACAAGGTGAACTACGACGGCTACCAAGTTTTCCGCCTCAAAGCTCAAAATGATAATATCGAGAAAATAAACGACATTGTCTCTTCATTGGATCTCCAAACATGGAAAAAATCGGCCAAACTTGGCACAGCTGATGTGGTTGTACCCCCAGAGCAGGTCGACAATTTTTTGAGAATAACCGAGGGCATGGGGAGAGAGGTTATGCACAGCAATCTTGGAGAGTCCATTGCGGAAGAGGGGCACACTGATACATATTCCAAAGAAGCTGGTAAGTCATCGCTATTCTCTTAGAACCTTGCAATTAACGAAACTCAGTCCTCTCACCAAATGCTACGTGGTTCACCGCGTATCATGCATATGCAGACCATATAAAATTTCTCAAGGATCTAGTCGCCGCACATCCAGCAAACGCCGAGATCGTAACGGCTGGAAATTCCATTCAAGGCAATGCCATTACTGGAATTCATATCTATGGTAGTTCCGGTAAAGGAGTCAAGCCAGCTGTGCTCTTTCATGGCACTGTGCATGCTAGAGAGTGGATTACAACGTTGGTTAGTAGGCAATTAGTATGGTATCGGACTTGCAGCAGCTAACATCTTGTAGGTTGTAGAGTACATGGCGTATAACCTTTTGACAAATTATGCAACCAGTCCTGAGATCAAAGGATTTGTCGATAAATATGACTATTATATCTTCCCAGTTGTGAATCCTGATGGTGAGTTAAGGTTATTTGTTCTTTAACACAGCTAAATTCGGCCGTAGGCTTTTTATACACTCAGAGCACAAATCGTTTGTGGCGCAAAAATCGTCAGACACCACCGTCATCCTCAACTTGTTATGGTAGAGATATCAACCGTAACTGGGCATATAAATGGTCAACCACAGGTGGAGCTTCCACGGACCCTTGTGCCGAAGACTACAAAGGTATGTGTTGTTTGGTACTTGGAGGCAATGAATAGTGCTGAATATCATATAGGTGTCGCTGCAGCTGACGCCCCGGAAACGAAAGCACTTGCTGCATACACCAACGCTTTAAAGACAGCCCAAGGCTTGAAGCTTTTTATTGATTTCCACTCGTACTCTCAGCTCTTCATGACTCGTAAGTCGATTTAACCCATCAAAGATCTGTATGAGTATCTAGTCTGACATTCACAGCGTACGGATACTCTTGCACTGTTTTGCCAGAGAACAACTCCCAGCTTCAGTCACTGGCAGCAGGTTACGTTTCTGCCGTCAAAGCAGTGTATGGAACCAGCTTGAAATATGGTCCTATCTGTTCCACCATTTATCAAGCCACTGGGAGCAGCGTAGATTATGTTGATGCGACTGTTGGTGCTGATTTCACCTTTACCACGGAACTGAGAGATACTGGAACTTATGGTTTTGTCCTGCCGGCTAGCCAAATCACACCCAGTGCCATTGAGGCCTTTGCTGGAGTGAGATCCTTGTTGATCAATATGACATGAAAGCCAAGAAGCTTCAACTTGAGTTCCAGGAAACGTAAATCGTTCTGACCGGAAACGGAGGTGGATAAAGACAGCACAACATGATAATAAAAATCGGTTCATATAATTGATGCTTTTCTGTGAGCTATTTTGATTGATATACCAAGTATTAGATAGTATTTAGTAATCGAAAGGGCAAGTGCGAAGTAAGGTGGCTAATGAAATGATGATGGACTTGATTGGTCTAGAATTATCTGACTAATCTGTGGCTGATCATCCCCGGCAAAAATTAATTCTATTGAAATCCGACCTGAGAGGCAGAACCAACCCATTTACATGCTCACTTTGTATAATTACCTACATAGCATTGGATTATCGTAAACATTACGGTATATTCGGCGTGATCAATCAGTCAAGATGTTCATATCATAATACTTACCTTGACCAATTATCTCCTTTGTAATATCGGAACATTCAGTGGAACCAGTTGGTTTGCCATCGCAGTCTTTGCTCACTGCCATTCGCAAATCTGCGGCGGAAAAACGTGGCTGACTATCCACCCTCTTAGTTAATAAAGATGTGGCTACGCATCATTTCTCATAGCCCTAGATGTGCCATGCCATCTGTCCTAGCTGCCAGAAGCTCAAACCCTCAAATTGTGTCGATTCCCATCCTTCGAGAAATCACTAGAAAATTCTCCAAAACCCGCGAACGCACGTCCGATGGTGTATCTCTAAGAAGGGCTGAGTCAATTGAGGTCGAAGACAATCTTCAAAAGTTAGACGACCTTGATTCCGCTCATGCGTCGCATCGGGAGACTGCGGTGAAAACCAGTCCAGAGATGGCGATCTACCGCGTAGCCAATGATTCGAGCCGCGTTATGGCAAATAAGAAGGTCATTCGGGATATCAGCCATGGGGATGAGCAAGCGTCCGACGCACACCACAAACTGTTTACAGATTTTCTAGACCAGCTTGACAATGATGGTTATAGGGCGTATGCAGAACCGTCGCCCTATAGCGCAATACAGAAAACCCCAACACTGGACACAAAACCCGAGCCCAAGTCGATGCAGACAGTTCTCGGAATTGACGCAAATGGTGACGAACGAGTTCAAGATTTCGCAGACAGCCTGCACCAGAAATATGTCTCCGTGCCACTTGAGGAACACGCTGTCAGAAACGCTAATGGCCCTGCCATACAAGAAACAACCAGTATAAGTGCGACGATCGATCAAGAAATGGAGCCGCCACTAAAAATTGAGCAAACTATCAGCATTTGCCTGCACCTAGATGAGAGAGTCACAAACGAGTTGGATAGAATGGTGGCTAAATTCTCTCAATATACCCCAATCATGAACAATGGCCGAGTGAATGTTGCGATTATAAAAGGTCTACCGGTGCAATATTGGAGACAATACCAGGTATTCATGCGATTTCTGCAAATTTGGAGGTCACCCTTCTACATGGGTCGAGTGAAGCCTTTGATGACACGCCTGGGGCGTCATTGGGAAGTTTCTTGGCAAATAGAGGATTCTCCCGAAATCCTAGCCATCCGTCGAACGTTCCGTCAGGTAATTGAGGACGATCTTCCGCAATATAATTTTACCTCTGATACTTCTTGGGAAGCGAAAGCCGTTGTAACTCGAGGCCTCAGTCGAACTCAGGCAGGGGAAATTGTTGATGCAATCAATACAGCATTTCCGGATGGGATTGACCTCGGTCTGATCACGCGGTGTGTTTTACTTCATACAATTTTCAGTCATGGCAAGATTCGCACAATAGTCACTCAATCACCGGAATTTCCATTAATGGGTATAAAATTGCATCAATTATCTCACGATACCCCAAAGCGCAAACAAATCGAAAGCTTATGGAATCGAACAATGTCACGGGTTGACACTACATTTTATAAGGCCAGTAAAGCAAATAAATTCTACAGGACGGCACCTATGAAGAGGAAGTACGAATGAATTCCCGTTCAAATCTACCAAATTATTAATTGAAATTTCCTATGATATCACTATTGAGCTCTACGAAATTTATGACTGCCACCGCTAACACTTTCGTAATCTGCATGCCTCGGGTCATTGCTGCAATGACCTGTTCTCAAATAACAGACAGTAATGATTGAGAACAGGCCTGCTTGTTAAGACCAGTTTTCACGTCTAAACTGGGTATCCATTGTATATATTAGCCTGGCTCAAAGCTAGAATGAGGTCTTTCTCATACTAGTCGGTTAGGGTCGGCCGTGCTGATATATTCACAGTGAGCATCCTTCTTAGCTATGCCGCCGCACATATGTGACCTCTTCTTTCATCAAAAATGCTCTTGTGTATTATTACAATAGCCCTATTCCAAAAGCGGTAGCTTTGTGTCTACCCGCCTCTTTGTTGGTGCAATCCAGATCGATCACGATTGGCTATTTAGTGTATATGTGCAAGATTCTAGCATTCTTTGTTGCCAAACTGAGGTTTCAGAATCTAAAACCTCGAGTTCATTTTCCATTTCGTTTTCATTTAATTAAACACATGCATTGCCAAAATGATGGACACAGGGAATACCACAGGATTAGAATGGATGCAATCCGAATACTGTCATCATTATGATGCCCAGGATGATGTCCGTACTCTGAACCAAACTGTCGTCCAAGAGAGGGATGATTTAAGAGAATATGCCAGCATGCTTGAGCAACAAGTGCTACCTCGATTCGATGTAAATGGCACAAACCTTGCAGAAATATTCGTTGCCCAGAAAAATGGATACCTTCAGCGAGTCATATCTCTCGAAAAGGCTGCCGCCGAGGCTGAAAGGGCACAGTCTTATGGAGCTCAGAGGTGGCAGCGTGAGAGGACTGAATTAAAGGATCAACATGATGAATTATATCAACAAATTTTTGGACTAAACGGGTATAGGGATCGTTTGCAAAGTGCGCACGTCGCGCTAGAAATTGCGAGTAGCACTCTACCTTCCGATGTAAAATTTGCCAGGGAATTAGCGGAAATGACAAAAGAGAAGGCTGAATGCCATCGCGAGGCACGTAGGTTAGAAGAACGTATTGAAAAATTGCATCTCAATTGGAACGCTGCACTGAGTGAGGTCGACGAGTTAATAAAGCAAAAGACGGAATGGACAAACTTACAAGATAATTCGATTGCTTTGCAGGGAGCTAATCGGGAAATCGAACGATTACGGGTAGTAAATCAGAGGGAAGATTCTTATCATGTGCAAGCATCGCACCGAGAAGTTTTACGATTACAACAGGAAAAGATTATGTGGGATGAAGAAAAGATGAAGTTGGAGAGTCACACTGCAGATTTATCACTACGGATAAGAACTCTAGAGGATATGGTAGCCGCGTTGGAGGCTCAACAATCATCGCCAGATGTACAAATGGCCGACGTAGATAGCGATGACGAAACACACTCACCACGACCAAAGGTGCTTGGAGACGCTATTTGGAGGCAGTGGTCGAATAAGATATGGAGTCATATACAGATGCAGCCTCAAGAAGTAGATGATTTATATTGTCTGGCCGCAGCAAACCTGTACCGACCTGGTGGAGCCTTGCCTGATTCAGACCCCAGCCCCGAGAGTCCACGTCAACAATTTCCAGGTGTGACGTGGGTCAAGGAATTAGTTGAACTAGCTGGTGATCGACCAGTAGCTCCGGTGGTAACAGAAATCGCCTGGAAAAAATGGGCGGATAAACTTCAAGACTTCGTTTTAACTGAGCCAAATGAGGTATCTGCACTATACAGGTTGGCTGAGGAAGGGCAACGCATGGTTGGCGCAGAATGGATCCGTCAACTCATTGCATATGCCACCAAATTACATACCTCTGCAGAGCGTCCCAGTACTCTGAAAGAATATCAACTGGGCATCCAAATCAAAGAAGCTCAAGCGAGGATCGAAGAGCTGGAAAGTTTTGTCACAGATAGGAAACAAATGGATGAGGAAGTGAAGATCTCAAGAATCAGTAACCAAGTACTCGAACAGGCGGTTGAAACAGCAAACAGGAAGATTGAGGAACTTGAAATTGAGATGAAAGGAATATTCGGACCTTTTGAGGATGAGATAAAACAACTGACAAGGAAGCTCGACGAATCGTATCAGCAACAGAATCTTCTCAAAAGTTTGTATGAATCAGTAAATGCACATAAAGAAACACTAGATGAAATTGCACAGTTAAAAAGGGACCTCAAAGTGGCGGGCGATCGGGGAACTCAGTTTGCAATGCTCTATGAGAAAGGGAAGGTACTTTCAGATGAGCATGAGAAAGTTTGGCAGCAAAAGTTTTATAAGGAAATCGCTGGTGCAGATAAACATGCAGCTGGCTTGGTTGAGGAAGCGGAGACTTTGCAGGGAAGATTGAATGGGGCATATGGTGTTATTGCCGAGTTGGAAAAAGAAATTGAAAAACTGAGAAAACAGAATGTGTATAGGAATACTGGAGATGGTGGATTAGGAGAAATTGCAAATGCATTATCACCAGAAGGAAGCCGACAAAAAACACCCGATAGCCATGAAAATAGCGAATCTGAAGAAGAGGAGGAAGAAGAGTCTGCGGAACTCAAAATTGCCAAAACAGATCTCTATAATACTCTTGAAGAAGTCGAGGAACTTGAGCTCAAACTCGGATTTGCAGAGCGCGCTTTCGATGATATTAAAAAGGAATTTGAAAGGAAAATCGCTAGGATGGAAGAAAATGCCAAGGGAGACATGATGGAAAAAGAACGGATGGCCGAGAAGTTGAGGTTTACGGAGGAGAAATTCAAGAGGGGTGTTGCGGCTGAAGTTAGGAGACTGGAAAGGGAAGGTCTTCGAGAATTGGCAATTTCGGGGGCTCAGCCGGAAACGGATAATATGGGTACAGCGAAAATCAAAGGAAAAGGACAGAAACGTGGTCCTCCCGCAGCACCGAAACGCAAAAAACAAGTGACCAAAACAAAAAAGCGTAAAAGTCCCCCGATTACTCCGCTTGAAAGTCCACTCGAAAGTCCAGATGTCTTGATGAAAGATGATGAGGAATATAAGGGTCCAAAGTTTAGTAAAAATGCGAAGGGTAGGAGGCAGGGGGATGAGGTGTCGGAGGTGGGTAGTGAGGGAGGGCTGGGTACAAGGAGGAGTACGAGGTTGACGAGGAATACGAAGCCGGTTTATACGGAGGTGCCTTTGGAGGTTCTTTTGGGAAAGGGGAAAAGTGCGGGGAGAAAGAGGAAGGTTGAAAATGCGGTGCAGGGGGTGGAGGATGTGGGAGGGCGTGAGGGTGAGGGTGAGGGCGGAAGTGGACGTGGGGAGAAAGAGGAACTTAAGAGGAGGGGTAGTAAGATGGTGTAGTACATTGCAATGCGTCCTTGATATTTTTCGTAGCTTGTAATTGGTTTTGTAAAATCTTTATATGAATCAGAAATAACAAAATAAATACATGGAATTAGGAAATTACCTATTGACTCACCTAGATATAACAAACATCACAATCACGATATAAATTTTGTCTTCGTCAGAAGTTCGTCGGATAATAATAAATCAAATTATATAATCTTACAATCTCACAATCTCGATGTATAAAAGAATGATTATCTTCTAGCTTAACCTGTAATACGCAAATAAATTTATGCGCCTATACAGACCTTCCATGAATTCTTGCAATAAAGAGATATTTAATATGATAGAGAAGTAACAAGTGCTGAGAAGAATAGCGAAAGATCGATTGCTTGATTCCCGGTGATGTGTCATTGATTTGACGCTGAATGGGTATAGTATATTTACGAAAGATTATAGATACAAATTTGATAATGAAAGAGAAATATCGACATTGACGGGCTGGTTGGTGGCAGTGAGTGGAGTTATATCTGTCGATCGAAGGAAATTTCTCGCAGCTACGTATACTTAGCTACTTGCAAGTAACTTTAATAGAAGTTTGACACCATCAATCTTGATTTAGAAGCACTTTCCATTTGGTTTATACCGGGAACTCCAAAAGCAAAAGTCCTGCTCTCGGAGTTGTACGCTCTTTTGGGGTTTTAGGGTTTTTTGGGGATATCCTTGATTAGAGGGTGTTTATATACGCTCAACTCTGAAAAATCTCGACAGGTCACAGGAGAAGTAACCTCATCTTATAATCTCCAAATCTTTCAAAGCGAATTCCAAACTGCAATCTTATATTATATCCATCCATTCTCAAGCCCTTCTCTTCATCTCAAAGGTTTGCAAAACAACTAATGGCGGATAGAGAGAGGTATGTAAGAATTATAAAAATGGGTTAATTTTAAGATATTCCCTACTCTATATACAATAAAAAACTCTTATTGATTCATCATTCTCCCATTCTCAATGTCACTGTCATTGTCATTCTCACTCTAATCAATCATCACTTTTATATATATATACATACATATACAAATTCTCCTTTCATTCTTCTTCTATTCTACATCTATTCAAACTTCAAACTTCAAACTTCAACAAATGCAGATACACATCATTGAACCTTATTGATAAATCAAGTAATTGTTTGTATAGAGTTCAATTAAGTTTGAGAGGGAGGAGGTTTATATATCTCTTTGTTGAAATTTGTGATTTGTAATTTGTGATTTGTGATTTATAATAAAAGATATAAAATATGAAATGGAACATATAAAAAGATTATTAAGCAATTGTTAATTAGAGTCATATACTATTATAATAAATAAATAAATTATAATTCTTATCATCCGTTCTCTCTTTAATCTCTTCTCTTTTTCCTTTTCTATTCTCTCTTCTTTTCCCTTCCTATCCGCCTTCTCTTCCCCCCTAAAATAACCCCCCAATAAATCAAGCTCCTTACCTTCCTTCAAAAACAAAAGTCCACCCATCCCGACCCATCCCCATCCATCCAAAAAATGGAACAAATAATAGATATATAACCACATAACTAAATTAGCACATTATTGCCACACATAAAGATATATAAAAAGATCCCAAATCACATACAAATCATGTACCAATGACATAGAAATCCTATACTACTCAAAACCATAGTGCCTGCGATAATAGTTTTCTATATAATATTTGTCGATTGTATTTTGCCTCGATCGGATTTGGAAGGTTTGGAAGGTATGAATATCTTGAAAAGCTTGAAAAGTTTGTCGCTGACGGCATTTTGGTTCGGGAACCATATAGTTTTGTGATGACAACGATAGAAATAGTGATAATAACATGGTGCACCCGAGAATATAAAAAGGCATTTCCTGCATAGTTATGTTTTGATAGTTGCGAGGGAGGAGAAAGGATGAATTACAAAATACGACGAGTGACATCAGCAACTCAATAAGCTCGAGAAATTAAATCCAACCGGTATAACTTTGCCTATCCTGATATATCTGAGATGATCTCACGTTCGAAGCATATGAGATATGGAACAAGTTTACGAAAGAAAAGAGGAAAGCAGACCAGTCAAAACTTCAGAGAGAGATCTTGCGAATATAAATCGATGACTTGAACATCAACGCCCTAATTTTCCTCCCGCCCTACATGGCGGAGCACTCTCAAATCTCCAGCATCCCCTCCATAACCTTTACTGCCTCGCCACTCAACACCACCTCCTCAACAGCAACTCCATCTCTTTTCATCCTCACATCTACAAAAATATCATTCCTCCTCCCCATCTCCACCCCCTGCACAAACCCAAACCTCTTTTCCATCCCTCCATTCCCATTCCCATCCCCATTCGCATTCCCCTCCCCCTCCCCCCTACCACTCAACCAACAAGCCAAAGCACAACTAGCGCTTCCCGTCCCCGGATCCTCGGCCGTCGCAAACATTCTCGTCCTAAACATGCACCTCCCCTTCTCACTCCCCACATCCACAAAATACATCGTCGCACAAAGCCCATTTCTCCATCCCTCATCTAAATGCTGCACGTGATATGAGTCCGAATTAAGATTCCCCATTTCCGCTGCTCTTTCTAGCTGTTCCAGTGACGGAAGATGAACGAGGATGAAACTCATACCATTTACAATCGAGACAATTGGACATTGAATTTCTTCTCCCGTGGTGAAGTCTTTAAACGTGTATGTTTTGGCATGAACATGTACATCATGTGGAATTTGCGCCGTGGCTATTTTCCCATTCCCGCCCTCAGGAAACGAAATCGGGATTCTCCCCGCTTTAGTAATCAACGCCTCGACACTCTTCAAGCCCAAATAATTGCTTACAAAAAAAGCAGTCCCAATCGTAGGATGCCCCGCAAAAGGAATCTCGGCATCCGAAGTAAAGATATCGATTTTCAATTCCTTAGGGTTGGGATTCGAATCAGGTGATTCTTCCCGAGGCAGATGAAGAAAGACAACTTCGGAAAGATTGAATTCTTTGGCGATTTGATGTTTTTGCGTTTGGGAGAGGGAGGTAGGGCTTGGGGGACGGATGATGGCGAGTGGGTTGCCGAGATAGCGGGTTGGGGTGAAGACGTCGAGGGTGGTGAAGGGGATGTACATTTTGGATTGGATTGGGTGGAGTTGATCGGGGAATGAGGGAGCTATTGAGGGCTGGGACGCTGTGTTTGATGTGCTCTGTGATAGAGGTATTGGTGTTGGAAAAGTGGTAATTGCGATGAACAATAATAGATTGATTCTATTGTAAGTCTTTCACTTCAATATTGTCTTGTGTACTTATAGTGAGATGAAGTCGCTTGTTATGACTGTTCTTACTTGGATCAATTCTGACTCATAGATAAAAAGTCTCCATTGCAAGTTGCTTCTAGACTTCGAATTCGTGTCTGCATGTAGCTAACGTAAGTCAAAAGCACCCTAGTTTCTAATGCAATTGACTAAGCAAAGTTATCAAGAAAATGTCAAGATGTATGATGAATAACTTGGGGAGATTGATGAATTGGAAGCGGGGTATCCTACTCCGTGCACGTGATGAGGTCGTATAAAATGCCAACAATTCTCGCATGCAAGCCTGCAGAATCCTTAAACTCAACCAGTATTTGTCGAATCGAGAAGATTTGTATTAGAAGAATCTATCATACTTTTATTCATTCTTACTCTTATTTACGACCCCTAAAACCGGTCCATCAATCAAAAACACCAGGTATCATATCATCCTATCCCACCCGAATCCCAGCACAAACTTAAACAATCTTCTCAGCCTCTACCTCATGTCCAATTTCCTCATTCGAGTTAACACTTTTATTTGCTCCAGCAGTATATCTAGCCAAAGCCGGATCATAATTAGGAGTTCCTGGGACTTCACCTGCCAACTCTTCAAGGGTCTTTCTCTTGGTTTCGGGAATGAGGAAAGTGGTTAATAATCCCAAGAGCATGAACAATGCAAAGATTTGCATGACGTGGTTTAACCAAGGACTAGCTGCGGCACCAGTAGCACCCTTCACAGCCCCTCTTGTTCTCAGTGGTCCGAAAACAACTTGTGCGATGATAGCACCTACTTTCCCGGAAGCAGCAGAGATACCGTGAGATGTAGATCTGTAGCGGGTAGGGAAACATTCACCTGGAACGATGAAAGTGGTAGAGTTAGGACCAAAGTTGAAGAAGAATTGGGCGATGACGTAAAGAGCTAGAAGAGCGTGGCCAGAAAGTTTGTGGTAGGCGAATCCTATGATGATGAAAAGTACAGTAAGGATTGAGAAACCCATGAATTGGATCGGTTTACGGCCGAGAGTGTCGATTGTGGCGACAGATACCCAGTATCCTGGAATAGCACCAGCGCAGACGAGAATAAGGTTACCAACAGCGGTTTTGTAAAAGACCTCATACATGTTGTGGCCACCAGACCATCCAATGGCGGAAAGAATGACGGAGTTGTTGAGACTGAGCCCGTAATAGGCGACATCAAGGAAAAACCATGAACCGGCTGTACCAAGAAGGATCTTGCCGAATCTCCATTGTCTGTAATGAGCAATAAAGTCTGCCCAACTGGCCTTTGGGATTTCGAGTTCTTGAGCGCTTTGATTGATGGTGGTAACGCGAGTGATTTCATCCGGTGCACCGTGACTCTTTCCTTGTTTGTAAGCTTGAACGTCCTCGCTAGCTTGTTCAACGTCACGGGCAACATCGAAGGTATATCGAGGGGTTTCGGGAATGGTTAAACGATAGTAGAGAGCAATGCAACCTGGGACGGCACCAAAACCGCTGTTATATGTTAGTGATGTACATGAGAAAAGTTCCGTTATAACTTACATGATAACACGCCACATCTTATCAACAGCGAGTTGACACACACCAGTACAGGTTGATGCTTTGGAGCCAGTCAAGAGCGATTCTTTGAAACCTGAGGTGACAATTAAAGCAATGATAGCAGCAGCAAATTGGCCAATACCCTGCATGGCAAAAACTGCGTTCATCATGGCTCCTCTCCATTTAGTGGTAGCGAATTCGGAAGTGATGACACTTGACAAAGGATAGTCTCCACCAATACCAATACCCTGATGTATGTAAGTATGTGATACAGATACAAGAAAGCAAGTGTTGACTTACCATCAAGACACGCCAGAAGATGAATAGACCGACAATGGAAACAGCATGTGATGGAGAAGAAAGGGCTTGAGCGAGAGTAGCAAATATGATAATCATCAACTCAAGACCGTACATCTTCTTACGGCCAACAACATCTGCGAGCCATCCGAAACCGAGTTGACCAATAACAGTTCCACCAGAAGTGGCAACCTTGATAGCAGTATCACTGGTTGTTGGAATTGAACCTTTTGAAACACTGTTCTGGAAAAATGCTATACCCAACATGGAAGTGACCAAGTTAATGGCGAAGATCTGTGGCCATAATTAGCCATGCGTCTCTCTGGTATTGTGACTGGATATAAATACTCACATCGTAAGAATCAGTAAAGAAACCAATACCTGCGACAACACAGGCACGGACGTGATACCATCCAAATGGAGCTCTGTCAATCTCGGCAAGAGCAAGACGTCTTCTCTCATTGGCGTCTGTGATATGAGCGAAGTCATTGTTAAAGTTGTGGAAGGCAGAGTTTCCTCCTACGGTGGTATGTACGGCAGCCATTGCGACAAATTGTAAAGGAGTAGTGCCTTTTCAAATGAAGTATAAATTGGTTGCGAGTGCTTGACTGAGGAGGAAAAGAATGAGAATCAAGGGAAGATAAGTATCCTTTTATTTCTCCTTGGTTATCCTACGATTGCTTACTGCAGAGAACCAGGCCTCAATGTATCAGTGGTGGGTTCCATTAGGCAAGGAGCTCCGAGTCCAAAAGTCTGGGCGTCCCAGAATGATATTCGCTAGATCAAATATAATTCAAGTAGGCCCCCAGTTCCCGGGTCGCCAAGAAAATATTTTCAGCAGTGGATGTACATCAGACCATTGAAGTTGGATTATTGGAATGGCAACCCCGAGCAGAGAGCCAAAATCATTGACAACCAACTTGCACGGCCTCAGATTTTGCCATTATGTAGCATGTCAATGTCTGAAATTTGAGATTTTTGGCAGCCAGTGACTTGGTATCTATCAAAATAATAGAGTTCAGCCATTGGAGATTGGAACTAGCTGATGACTTTTTCCCGATAGCTCTAGACGAGCAGACGGGGAATATTGGCTTAAGAGACCCGGCATCCCTTAGATGATTTCCGTGTTTAGCGCAGGATGTATTGAATTTGTAACCTTATATTTCCGCCAAGGCCTTTCATTCGTTAAAACCAATCATCTTCCCCAGATGTCGCACGCAGTTTCTCCATATGGTGAATTCATTGGCTGAGATTCATTGACGCAAGTTCGGATTGGATGCCGTGCGGGTTGTAGACAAGATACACAGCTCTCAGAAGAAATCGAATTTAACCAAAGAAGCTCCAAATCCGGAAGGTGCAAACACGTGGAGCGAGGAATCAATCAGGATTGAAGGTCTTCCAGAACATTTTGGTCTTGGTGGAGTGCAGTCTGCAGCCTGGATGTATGCACTCCACGTAGATAGATACTCTTTACGGCTGAGGTCTACCCACGATACGAAGCACGAACAGTAAGTACATAGTACATACTGCTATTTTCCCCATCCAAGGACAGTAGCACGAAACAAAACCCTACTTGTGCATCGACATCCCTTTACTGCAACAACGCACGCGACATGGTGGAAGATACGAGCCTTTCTCTATCAATTATGAAGGACCAAATATCTTATTCCATTGAAGCTTTATTGCTTATGAGGCGAAGATTTTGAGCAAAGTTGAAGGCATATTCGAGAGATTCTTGGCTGATGTTGTGGAGGTCCAATGAAAACTGGGGAAATAACAACGTGCTCACTAAAAACGCCTTGGAGACGCTAAACCAATACTGGTCTTTTAGGCCGACAGCCACCAACAAACAGGACATGAACAATTTAATACACCAGCAACATTTGAACTTTTATCTTATCCATGCCCAGTGAAAAAAGATTTCTTGGATTCTAGGCCGCATAATTGCTTGAATTGAAAACGTCCTTTCTGAGCTGGACACAAATAAGTCTGAAAGCTCTTTTGATTAGCGGTATCAAACCCGAACTGGGACTTTGAAAAGTGCTAGGACTATGAAACCCGGTTCGATATTGGTTACGATTCATTTCGTGAAGCTGATAAAAAGATGGTGTGCCATTCTGAGGTCCTCCCAATTCCCGTTTTACTCCATGGCTCCAAAACTTAATCATCTGCAAACATCCGTCGTTGTCCATTCATCTTAGCGTGAATCTTTCCTCTTGTCTGTCCTTCGTCACTCCTCCCTCGGCATATAGCATTCGGTCACACGATTCGAGAAAAGTCATCTACACCAACTATTAGCATCTGTCTCGTGAACGGAACTTCTCCTTCTCATCGGCAGTGGAAGTCCTTTTCGAAGGTTCGATGGCATCGTCAACTGTGGTATTTCCTCGACGCCGTTCGAAGCAGGCTTTGAAGTGACGAACCATACTTCCGTGTTCATCCTTTATGATTGATTAATGGTCCTCAAATATCTTGATCCAGTCTTTGAAGGCGAATCAGCCATCTATCCCTTCTTCTGTCTGTCCAAATATCGTCTATGCCATCTACTTGTGTGTTGGTAAGGGCCAAGTGACCTCGTTATTCACTAGACTTTTGGTTTAGGATTCGAAACACTACTTGCGTGGCAGAATACAAGTCTAACTATATTGAAGAAACTGCGAGTGCATTCCCCATTCTGAGAGACTTTACTCGAGAGTATCCGGAGACTGTCTCGCACCCAGTTAATCGTTATATGGATCATCTAACCCGCACCTCATCACGAAAGTTTCATCTGACTGCGGGTTGTTTGCTCGATACCCATAATTCAATGCAGCAAACATATAAAAGCGTCCCCTACATCATATTGTGTTATTGCCAGTAAAAGGAGCAGGTGTGAGAAAAGAATTTATAGATCGCGTGCTCTTCCCAAATCTTCGCTTTCTCATAATTTTCAAGCCACCTTGCGGATCCTTATTTATACAAGGTGGATCCTTAATTGTACTAGAACTTCATAGCCGGAGCTCAATTTTCTGTAGTTCTCGGTATATAAATATCCAACATGACAGTACTCTCAAAACGTCGTCAGCCCCTTTGGAGTAAGAGAAGAGAGATTCAAATGTTCACAATCTCTCAGGTCTTGGGAAATGCAGTGCTGGGCTAGCTTTGAACTGACTGTGTAATTTGTGTTGATTATTTGCGTATCGTTTTTCTGTTACTGTTATCAACAAAAGGTAGTTGTCACTTGGTCAAAATGTTGGGGCTATCTTGCTATTTTTGTTGTTCTTGCTGTTGTTACGAGTAGCATGTTGTCATGTTCGAGAGTGTAAGAAGCCACGAAAATTAGTCCTTTTCGGCATTACACATGCAATATCAATGCAGCAATATTCATATATCTATCAATCTTTTAGATCGATTGCTCAAGACCCTGGGCTTCACATTTGATTCGGTTTTTTTGATGTGTGTGTAAAGAGATATTCGAGGCGTTTTTATTCGGTTTTTTACCATTTCTGTAGGAGAAGACTAATCTTTTGATCTTGATGATTAAACTGAGGAATTTTGCACACTGTATGAGTGGTGTTCAGTGGATACTACACCTCATCACTACTAGTGTAAAATCCACGAATTACTATATAATACACCAGATCTACTTTCTGAAATAGCATACAACCGTAACCCTTTTTATGCATCTCACTAGGACTTCTTGTCAGCCTCAGTAGCTCTATGGATGATGCCTAAGTAGGCGGTAAGTGAGCTCTTGTTCCCGGAAGAGCTTTGGAAGTACTCGGTTTCGTTGCATCAGCATCATCATCTACCCATTTTATTCGCTACTACCATCTTCATTACCACTGCGATTTCTTAAGTTTTCCCTGTTAGAAACTGTTTTCGCTTTTGTCATAATACATGTTTACTGCTTAATCATATTAGTTGTAGAGTGGGATTCGGTTCTTGAATGCTCAACTGGATGTTCTGTCTGCTATGCGCCATGCATAGTATATGTTCTTCGGGCAATAATTGGTTATGTTCCATGTTTTTGGAGTAGCTAGAATATCCGGAAGGAGTGGGGTTTTAATACTTGTTTGAAGAAAATTTGGTGGTGAATAAAAAGTGAGAAGTGATTTTATGTGATGCATTCTTTACGTCTTGACAGATGGGATCAACTACGGTACCCAATGAAAAAGACGTTCTCATGAATATTTGGAGGATTTTCTTCCATGGGACCATATAAGAAAAAACTATCTCATACCTTTGAGCTGCAACACTGCGGATCACATCATCACCATAATTTGTTTTTAGGAAAGCTTGTGCTTTGCGAAGGTATCTACCAACGCTGTATTTACTCCTAATCATAGACTAAACCTAGCAGCGGCACATAAAATATCAAACTGTTCTTGCGGACTATTTAATATTGTCAAAAAACATCCATTTCCTCGTCAAGGATATAGCCAGCTCCCTCGAAATGCATGGAATTTTGACAACAAAACTGTAGCGTTATCGCTATCGACAATGAAACGAATTCAACTATGTCGATTACTTCCCATGGGATGCAATATCGGAAATATAAGTATATCCTTCTTTAAAGATCGGTGCGCTGGTCTGCTTAACAAAGCGCACTGTCCTTAACGTCGTCGAGACATGACGCTCGCCCATACGATAGGGATCCGGATTCAGAAATTGGAGGGAGTGTATATATATTAGCACAAGAGAGTTTGTGATGTAGATTCTGGGGTTATGGGCTAGTGGCACGTGGTTAGAGAATTAGTGAATAGTTTGGTTATGACGTATCATATGCACAGTGGTAATTTCCACCAGGATAGAAATAACTAGACGAATAACGACGCGGGGCCCAAGGCTCCATAATATCGGCCGGGTTTGAGAACCAGTATATATACTGCTCCCTCTTCTCCATACCTCCATTCTCAGTAACTACTGTGGATGATGACCTAGGGAAAGTGACATGTTCCACGATATCCGCTTCAGTCTCATCGGATATTTTACTGCGGATTTTCGGCAGTACTTACGAGGTAGGGATATATCTCGCATGCGCACATGAAATATCAATGGGTACAGAGCTCCAAGGTTTACTGCGGGGAATCTAAGTGCCGTTTATCTATGCGGGATATTTGTTGCCAGTGTGGCGTTGAAATGTGTTGTCGATGGTAAGATCATCGACACTGCTGGAAGGAATCCGGGCTTGTTGATGATGAGTTTGATGGTGGATAGATATAGATGCCATAGTGTTATGAATGAGAATGTGATCTAGCTTTCACTAGTCTAGTAAGCTTTGCAGAAACCTCCATTCTCGATACTCTCTCAGAGTACTCTGCCAGTAATTTTGGGCTTTGGGATCTCCGCTGCAAGACGGGATCACCTGATCAGCCACAAGGATGGGTATCCTACAAGTGTGGCTGAACTCTAGTTATCGATGGCACAAGGTGCAACAGTTTAATAGCATTGTAATATGTTTCGCAATTAGTATTCTTCTTTTTTTCTTTTCATTATGATAGTATAGATTTTGTTCGTTGGGGGAGCATATATTCGTGTGAGAGGTTTGAGAGGTTTGAGAGCAGACGACGAAACGGTGGCTGAGTCGATCATTGAGAATTCAAATAACCATCCGTTCAACATTGCCACCACGAATACTATTATAAAGAAACCCGCCGAAAGCCTTGCAGCTTGATAAGTACGGCGCCCAAATTCCGTTTCAGAGGGTTCGAATATTTCTTTGAAGAGCAAAGAATGCACCTGAAGAAATAAATAATCTTACTTTATCCTCATGATTGACATTTATCTCGTTTTGACTCGGCATCGATCGATGCTTCACTATCTTATAAGGTTCATCAGTACTACTAACCTACTAGGTAGTATGAAAATTGTACTGGCTGCTAGCTGAGCTTACTATCACTCCCATTATAATAGTATACGATTTCCGGGACTGTCGTTTTCCATACGCGCTCAACATCTAGGTAGCTCTGCCTCACATCCATACACACTCTCTCTCATACTTACAAATCTCCCCTCCCCCTCCCGCAAATATCTATTCCGCTCCTTCCAAGAGCCCCAAATTCACAGATCAAAACCTCACACATCACATACCCACAACTCTACACCCAGGGGGAAAAATTCAAACACCCATCCCTATACCATTAACCATGCAGATTTTCGAAGGGTTCCCTAAATATTGATCACCAATTTCATTTGTTCATAATCATTCAATCCTCAAGTGATTTTAATCTCGCCATAGAAAAACATGATGATGATGAACCCAACTTTTCCGCAGAATCCTCAATAATAATCCCTCGCCACTTGCCAATAGAATATCGATTCTCGAATACTTGGATGAATCTCCTTGGATGGATCTTCTCAATCAGAACAGATTTATCTCTTCTCCCCTCTCCATTCTTACCCCATCGCATTCTCCGATTTTCAACTTTTCGCAGAGTGACTACAAAGTGATATTCCCCCAACTCCTAAACTCTGAGCCCTGAACCCCGAGGGAATAGAATTAAAAGATACAAAGAGGCGGAATGAATACATCTGAATATCTGACCTTTCATTTATAAAGTCCACCAGGTCCGATGCCTAACAAGCTTCGGTCTTCTGTATACATATCTGCATAGGTTAATCACTCGAGATATGAATTCCAGATATATTTATATACATTCATATAACCAAAGGGTATAAATAGATGCACGGATTGCACTATACATCATGTATGGGCATTCAACACCATAAAATATAAATTAGAGATAGACAGAACTCAAGTCTTGAACGAAAGTCAAGTTACACTGGTTTGTCAGAATTAAAAAATTTCATGTAAATTCGATTACTAAATATGGATTTTTATCCGGACACTTGTGAGACAAAACATATGTAAGATAAAGGGGTTTTGACGTCGATATTTAAAACTGGGGATATTCTTCCCCTGGGTATGGGTAAATAAAAAAACGCCCCTTCATTCTCCATTCTCATTTTTCCTCGCCAAAGCTTCAAAAAGCAATCGCCATGCGCAGTATCAGAAACATAAGAAAATCAACGAAAGATTGTACCATATTCACACCAATCAAACATACTACTCAACCATGTAGCACATATTCATGAAAAACTTGAACCGAAGCTGCTTCGATGAAAATTGCAAAAGAATGTTTGGATACGCTGACTCTATTTCTACAGTGACCACAACAAACAATATCCTTCTTCATACACGTCTCATTTGTGCTATTTCCTGTTAGGACCATTCCGACTAAGGATTCACCACAGAATACTCTCCAGTGTGCTCTTTTCTACTAAAACCATGGTAATGATTCACAGTAGATTGCGAAATGAAAAACAGACCCTACTAACAATTCCAACAAAACACGCCCACGGTCTCTTGATCTTCTTCTGGAAGAGGGTCCAAATCTCCTGATAGATTGCCCATGTCAGAAGTGGTCTTGTATCCATTTCTGGCTTCACGCCGGTCTGAATCTGATTGGCCATTGATGGGTGAACTTTGATTTGACCTGGGTTGGGGTGAATCCTCATGTGTAAGCTCCGGTGCAACTTCTTGACTTTTAACACTTGAGATTCGCGAACAACCTTCAGTTGAGAATGAATCCTCCGAAGAATAGTTTTCGTCGTCTATGGCAAGCGTCCTCGAGATATCGTCATCTGCCATTGCATAACAGAACAAGTGTGATAAGCCAATCCGTCTAAAACCCAATGCTTTCCAAAACGCAATCACCCCTTCCCTTTCTTCAGCCACCATCTCGATTTCCCTGCCCTTTTTATATCCCCAATGTGTGAAAACCCATTGGATATTTTGATTCTTTAGTTGTTGGAGAAGATTAGACACCAATAATGTTCCAAAACCCATTCGACGATAAGCTTCTATGACTTCTACATTTTCGATAACAAGGAAGTCACCCTCGTTCAATCGAGAATCCCAAATGCGAGAGCCGCTGCGAGCCCCAGTGATCCAAGTTTGTCGCAGTTTGGCCTGTTCATCAAGGAGTAGGTTCGTTAGTAAAATGCTGGTTTCGGTACATATGTGGTTCATTGTTTTTTCAAATCCTGAGCGAACAGCATTTACGCGATAGACTACGCTGCCAATCATTTCACCAACAACGCCGTGGCCCGTTTGGCCCCTGACTACTACTTCCTCAGAAGCAAGTAGTCCGTCTGGTCGGTAAGGATCGCGAACGTAGTATGAGATAGCAAGAGAGGAATTCATTTCAAGCGCTGTAATATGATAGTTGTTTTGATAAAATGCTGTAGTGCAGAATGAAACTGGAGTTTGCAGAGGTTGTTGAGAATGGAAGACAAAATTAGAAACAGTAAACACCTAAAATTTGAGTTCTGAATGCAACTAAGTAGCTTCCAAATTAACTTTCGACTACCCTTTCGTGTCATGGCAGAATATTTTTGGAGCCCAAAGGAAGTTTGAATATTCGAAGGTATTCTACTCAACGAGGACTCTTAATTCTAGCGTATTCTTCCCCGAAGGAAGTAACCCTGGGACATTCTGCCATGAGAGGTCTGAATGTCGAATTTTTGCTTTAGAAAAATGAAACCATAGGGGATTTTTCTCCGATAAACCATCAAATATGCATGAATAAGTGTCGCACTCCTAGTGTTTTGGAGCGATAGCCTCGCCTTCCGTTATATCTACTGTCTTGATCCCATGCTGAGCGCTCTTGCTGTTTGTGTGAGTTTTTCAGATCTTAAAATAATGCCATGCTTCCTTCCCCTCCTGATTGAACTGGGTGAAGGAGGAAGGTTTGATGACTTGAGCAAAGGTGCTCATGAGATACCAGTTGATGCAATCATTTGACATCGTATCTGTATCCATATCGACTATCCGTAGTTCTCAAGGCTATCCAACACAGAGCAGATATCATGCTCAAACCCCTAATTTCGTTTAGCATTGTTGCCCATTCAAGGTTGTTCGGCTTCTCCTGCTGGTGACCTGCAATGATGACGAGGCCTAAGCCAAAACTTAAGAAACCAATCATATGGTATGGCGCTTTGACCCCCTGCTACTCTCATTTGTGCCTGCCAATAAGAGGTATGATAGAAATCTAGATCCTCATCTTCTCATGCATAGTGTGTTGACAACAGGAATGCAGGCACAGTACATCAGTATGAATATGGGTCCTGTAAGCATGAACGCTGGATCCCAAAATGTGACAGAGTATTCCGTGGAAGCCAGTAGGGGATATGGTCCAAGAAGTAGATAGATATTGTCAATTCAAATTTTGACAAAAGTCCATTCAGCGGCGAATGTAAGTCACAGATCAGAGAAATGCAAGATTCGAGCAAAGAATTGATTGTTCTTATTGATGTTGATCGTAAATTGAAGCTCAAGCAAAGAGGACTTTCGGAGCCATGTATTTTCGGTCGACCACAGTCAAGATATACTGAACGACTGGAACCAAAAAAATTAACAATGAATTAATACTATCAAGGGCCCATCGTCATTACACATGGGTGGATTTGAGAATGGATTATTGAAACTCTCATTTGGCGAACTTGATCGTTTCTGTTGGAAAGTGTATCCAGGTTTGATAAGACTTGAAACAATACACGTGGCACCGACACGATAGTTTGTAAATTTGTGTATGCGAGGGTAAATCAGCTTGAATAGATGAGAGAATTTTAAAGTAGGAATTGACATGAGGAGTGGTGTGATTGGAGTGGCTCCGGAATCGGACGATGAGTTGGCTAAATGGTATGTGGCATGAGCAACACCACACCAGGTCAATCAACCGCTCATTGAAATAATATTTGCTGAAACTGTTGGAATCGATGGAAAGATAGTAACTATGTTTATAGATAGGAATCTATTTTGAATTAGTCGAGGCTGTGTTATGTTAGATTTCGGTTGGACTTCTGTTAGACTCTTGTGGCACAATCCTAATTTGGTTTTGCCAAGTTGAGTCAATTTTGTCGTCCGCACTCTCGGAACATCCGGAGAAAGTTGCACCAGAGGACTCGCAATTCCTGGATGTTTTGAGACTTTTTCGAAGAAGATAGTCGTGAACATGATAATTCTGTCGGAAATTCCTGGGCTGTTAAATCGAAGCTGGAAGTGTTCTCTGTCTTATGCTCCATGTCATGGCTGCCGCCTTGTGTATGCCTGCCAAACTCGGTAGCCTAAGGTGGCAATTTCATCAAATAGATTAAAATAATTCTATATGACTCATAATCTGCGAAAATTATAAACAATTTGAGTATATTTTCATAGAAATTGATGGTAAATTGAGGGACTTATTTTAGAAGGTAGTTGGCCTCTCGGTCGCAAACCAAAATAATCGCGAGTCGAAAAATCCCCAACTTTTGTTCATGTCCATAATCGCAACAGCAACAATTGGAATTAAAAGTGACAACATATACACTTGATAATATGTCAATTACCTATCTTCTGGTATAAAATTCATAGCAATTGAAGCTGATTTGGCCAAATGTTGAGGGTTTATCAAAGATACGTAGAAAACATCGTGATGCTTCAAAAAACACAACAATGCCTCGACACCAAATTCCACCTGATGCACTGGCAACCACAACTAAAAACTTGGAATCAAACCATCATTCATCTGATTAATTAACAGATGAAATCACTCGTAACAATTAAATATATGGTATTTCGGAACGTGTTCCTTGAGTCTAATAGCATAGCAGATACATTAAGATATATCAAATCCATCAAACTCGACAACTTGAATTTTATATCAATCATCCATCAAAAGTACCGTGTGCTTATTGTCCTCAATTCGTTGAATCGAAAGAACAAAATAGTATTGAAGAAAAAGAAGGATTCACAAATATCAGAATGGAATACAAATGACTTGCTCTCCTCAGATAAAAGAAGAAGAAAGAAAGTGTGGCAGATTCACAAAGTTGAGAGGGGGGAGTGGAAATGGGTGAAAAACTCGAGTAGGTTGAGTTGGGGTCGCATGATCAAGGCGAAAGTTTGAGGGGGCATCAGACGCTTGAACTCAACCTTCCATTTTCCTCCTTTAAACCAATTAGATCCTTCGTAATTAGATTGTAATTGAATTTTTAAATGCCTTTCGTTTGCATTTTTTACAATTATAGCTCAATTCGGACTAGTTAAAATCATTACATCGCAAGCATAGAAAGATCACCAAGACCTTCCTTCGCCTCTACATAAACAACAACCCCCCCGCTCCCCAAGCACGAACTTTTGGAACCTCTTCTGTCTCTTAACACACTAACAAATTCCATCCAACGATAAACCCAAATTCAATCAAATATTGAAATCAAATCTTTGGGACTTCTTGTTCATAATATCAACTTTTTAAAACAAATCAACTTGCTACCCTTTATCAACATCAATCAAAATGCCAGCAAAGACCGCCGCCGCCGCTTCTTCTGCTGCTGCTCCAAAAGCCAAAGCTACCCCATCCGATCATGCCAGCTACCAAGGTAAGGAATGGTTTCTGAATCCACAACACCACGTCGCATACATATTGTGTATACATGATCATGATCGCCTGCATCTAATGCATTGGATGTGGAGCTTCATATTTCCATATATCAATTACTAACGCGTCACAATAGACATGATCATTGATGCTATCATCAACTTGAAAGAGGTATGTTCTTATTTCTCCCTTCCACGTCAACGTTTCAAACATGTGCTAATGTTATATTGTAGCGCAATGGATCTAGGTATGATTCCTTATATCTCGCATCACTTCCTGCAATCGATACTCGACGCGTCCTTTGTTCATCACTGCTATTACTCGAATCTCATACTGATATCAACACAGCCGTATCCAACTCAAGAAGTACCTCAAGGCCAACAACAAAATCATTACTAGTGATAGCATGTTCGACTCTCTCTTCAACCGCGCCTTGAAGGCTGGTGTCGCTAAGGAAGTCTTCGTTATGCCAAAGGGTATGTCCTTCATCTGTCCATCGACCCATGATACATATATCTAACCCCTCTGCAGGTTCCTCTGGTACTGTCAAGCTCGCACCAAAGGCCAAGAAGGCCCCCGCCGATAAACCAAAGAAGGCTGCCACCGAGAAGAAGACCACCGAGAAGAAACCCGCCGTTAAGAAGGCTGCCCCAAAGAAGGCAACCATCGCCAAGGAGCCAAAGGAGAAGACTAGCGATGGCGATGCTAAACCAAAGGCCGCCCCAAAGAAAGCTGTCGCTAAACCCAAGGCTGTTGCCACCAAGGAAACCAAAGAGAAGAAAGCTGCTGTTGCCAAGCCAAAGAAGGCCGCCGCTCCCAAAGCCGTAAGTTGTCGTATATACTCATGCATGAATATACGACTAATCAATGAACAATAGGCACCAGCTGTAGTTGAGAACCCCACCGTCCTCAAGAAGACAGCATCTGGACGTGTTACCAAGACCAAGACCGATGGTCCCAAGAAGGTCGCTGCTCCTAAAAAGACAGCTACCAAAGCAGCCCCTAAGAAGGCTGCTGCATAAATGTTTGATACATATATGCACACTTCTTTATAATGATGATCTAAGTTTTTCTGTTAATAAGGCGTTTGTGGAAAGGGATATCACGCGAGAGGGGACCGCTTTTGTTATTGTTACTTGTGGATTTTTCCTTTTTGTGGTATTCTGAAGCTATGCTATGGTTCTGAGAATATGTACAAAGTAATTGTCCAAGATTACTTAGGTGCTACCTAGGAAACTATGTATTGTTGGTTCAGGTTCATAGGATTTTGTATTCAATGGGACTGGACTGATGGAATGGTTGGGCGTTGGGGATCTATAGGGGCTGGCAGCGATGGATATCAAATTATGTTGTACTTATACAGAAGGTCAACGACAGCCTGATTTGAGTAGAATGAAAAGATATAAAAATTGCTTGCTTTTATTGATGTGATTAATATTTTTGTCCATCTGTGATTATGTTGGTACGATTACGATAAGAGTTACAAAGCCCAGAATCTCCCGGACCTGCGACGCGTCGACCTTGAATCTTTATCGTTTGTTATGATAAAACAGCTCGGGTCCAACGTGTTATTCCTGAAAAAGGGAAAACGGAAAAAGGAAGGGGGAAAAATGCCCCTCTCCGAAAACCCTGATGGACCCTGATGGGTGGAGGTCACGCTGTTCTGTGGGTAATTAATTGGGTTTGGTGGATATAGTGGATTTTTGTATTGGATGGATGAATGGATGGGTGTGAGGAAATTTTGGGAAGGGGTTTAAAAAAAGAAGAAGGGGGGGAGGAGAGGAGGACGAGGGAAGGAAGGAGGAGGGAGGAGGTGTTAAGGGTGAATCGGTGTAATTTGAAAGGG